>JAQIXQ010000497.1:0-27716 GCA_034700485.1 Pseudosinella alba
TCCGGATTGTGGTCCAACGTCTTCACAATCGCTTCCGTGGAGTGGTACACCTGGGAAGCGTGGTAGGTCACGAGAATAACCCTCATTGCGAACTGGATTGTGGAGACGTAGACATATGGGGATGTTCCCGTGTTGGCTTCGTAGAGCAGTCGGAGACTCTATTAGCGGGGTATAACAATAAATAAATATGTAATGCAATTAACTTAATTACCATGTAATCCGTGTAATTGGCCACAGATTAATGACTTCAAATTGAAGCTGAGAGATAAATTGAAACCTGTCTAGTTTACATTCAGAATGATGAAGAAAATGCTGTAAAAATAACAGGCCCACACAAGCGGTCCCACGAATTCGGTAATTGCGTCTGCCAGACTGCACAGGGATAGAATTTTGCTCCGAAATTCCTTCCAAAATCCATCCCTTCCCTCATTATCGTCACTGTCATTGTTCTTTCCCACAATTTGTACTGACGACGGTTGGGAATTATACAATTTCATATTAGTCCCTGTCCCCGTCCCGATTCCAATGGTCATCAAAGGCACCTCTTGAAATTCGCCGAGTTTGTATTTGAGCTCATCATTGATCTGCTTGAATTTATGGGCCAGGGCCCGGCACATGATTATGACGAAGACATCGGCAAAGTTGAAGGCGTAAATGCTAAACCTTTCAAGGATGATGAGGACCAGCGTGACCAGGAAATAGAAATGGGAGGAGGCGGCCCAGTAATATGACAGGGCTGAGAGGTCATGCTTATAAAGCTTTTTGATGAGACCTTCTGAAGATTTACCTGAAATTCATAATAGATCTAATTTTATAAAATGCTGGCTGTCATTTGGGGAGTTTCCTTAATTGTTTCTTTACCTCCTTTCTGAATATAATAGAAATCACTCAGGACGTTCTCCGCCATACATGTCCCCAACAGAATCAGAGTGATCCCCAAGCAAAACCAGGGAAATCTTTCATCCTTAGTTGCGAAGTTTAATTTTTTGGATGTGGCCAACCACTCTCCAAAGAGATGGTAGAGTTCAGGAGCGTAACGCAACCAGTAGAAGAAGACCCCAAATACCGTGACCCTGTACATGGGACTGTGAAGACCACTCAGCTCATCCAAAATTGTAGAATATTGGGGTCCTCGGTCGGTGATATATCGCAAAAATTGGGTTGCAAACAGCATAAACATGAAGACATTTATTATGAGGGTGTGGGCAACGGATAAGCTTCGCCACCTGTGTTATGTGAGGATAAGTAAAAAGTAATTTAGATTTTGATCTATCTGGTGAAAGTGGAAGAAGCATTTAGTTATCGTAATTCGTAACCTACCGAAATGACACCTTGGCCTTTGAGGACAAGAAGGATACTGAGATGGGGCTGACGCCAATGAGCCGCCCAAGTCTCAGTATCCATTTGAAGCTGTTTTGGGCAGGGTCATCCGACTGTAGTTGTAACTGCTGAGGAGGTTCGTCCTCATCCTCAGGGACTTCGATTTCGCTAATTTTTAACATTTTTAGAATATGCATGGCTATGTTTTAGACTAGGAATACAATGTGTCTCTTTGATTTGTTTTCTCTGACTGACATGAGCGATTAGAAATATTGTTTAGTCTTGAAATATTGGACAGTTGGTATTAATAGATAATAGTCATTGGAAAAGAAAGCAATGAAAATAGTCTCTATTAGTTGAATTAAAAATATAATAGTTGGATTGAATTTCAAAAGTTTCAATTCATTTTGCTATCGCGTACCAAATGAATGCGGAAAAAAGTTCAATCAAAATTATTATAGAATTAACTTAATTGACAATAATTCATTCAAACAAACAAAGTTATCAATATCATCGTTTTCTGTTCCATTTGGAGATTATTGGTTTTGCGGGGGAATGTGAAACAGGTAGTTAAATTCTGTTTTAGTCGTTAGAATACAGATGCAACGTAGCTATTATTCAAACATGACAATAAACGAAGTACAACAAAGATACGAAAATAAGGGACATGTATTTTAGTCGAATGTAAACTAATTACTTTCAAGTATGAAAGATTCAAAACAGGCAACCGGTCATATCATTTGTGGAATATCATGCACATTTTCTCGTTGTAAATGAATGGACAGTGCAGTGGTAAACTGCATTTATCAGATAATTAGATAGCCTTGATGATCATATATAACTACTTAATCGAAAACTCGTTACAGTAAATGGTTTACCAAAAAAAATTAACTTTATTACATATTTTCTTTCAAATGTAATCATGGGCTCCTTTGTAATGAACATGTCCTTCCAAGAGTAATTTATGCATGAGGGCTCACTCAATGAAAAATGGAAGTGAGGAAATAATCCCATGAAGCAAAATGGACCTGTGATTGAATGAACATTTATTTTTATAGGAACAAAAAATGTTTTCCTCTTGTAATTGACTCTATTCAAATAGGAAAGGCAATTACTTTCCATGTCACAATAATATTATTATTATACATAGTTAAATGAACACAAATGATTCGAGAAATGAGATTTCTCCATTTAAATAACTTCAAAATTAAAATTGAACTATAATTATGTACAATTGCAATTACACGCATGTTCAACAACTTCCGAATTATTCCCATCTTTAGCAGTAGTGCTCATAGCCTGCAACAAAACAATCTCGGCAGTGAAGAGAAAGGACATAATAGAAATGAAAACATTTCGTGTGACGGGCACAGTGCCAAAAAGGATCACCCCGACAGGATGCCGTGTCAGCATCCTCTCGAGCCCATATGCCGTGGGAGATGAAATCATATCCGGATTGCGGTCCAACGTCTTCACTATTCCTTCCGTGGAGTGGTACACCTGGGAAGCGTGGTAGGTCACTAGGATCACCCTCATTGCGAATTGGATGGTGGAGACGTAGACATATGGGGACGTCCCTGTATTGGATTCGTATAGCAGCCTGAGACTCTATTAGCAATAACACATAATTAATTATTTACCCACATGTGCAATTAATTATCACGTAATTGGTCACAGATTAATGACTTCAAATTGCCGCGGAGATAAATTGGAATTGGAAGTGTCTAATTAGTTTGTTTAGTATTTACATTCAGAATGATGAAGAAGATGCTATAAAAATAGCAGGCCCACACAAGTGGTCCGACGAATCGGGTCACCTCCTCGGCCAAACTACATAATGCCAAAATTTTGCTCCTAAATCCCCTCCAAAATTGTTCTTTTCCATCGTCGTCATCATCACTGTCAAATTTACAGGTTCTCCCAAGAACGGATATTTGGAATGACGGTTGCGGTTGCGAATTATACAATTTCATAGTCTCCCCAGTCCCATCCCCGATGATCATTGAAGGTCGATTTTCCTCCCGAAATTCACCAAGTTTGACCTGGAGCTCATCATTGACCTGCTTGAAGGTATGGGCCAGTGCTCGACACATTATTATGACTAAAACGTCGGCAAAGTTGAAAGCATAAATGCTAAACCTTTCACCGATGATCAATACTACTGTGACGAGGGAACAGAAATGAGATGGTGCAGGCCAGTAACGCGATAGAGCTGATAGATTATGCTTATAAATCTTTTCCATCAGACCGACTCCATCCAAAGATTTCCCTAAAATCATAAAAATTTGTTTTATTTTAAAATAATTTTGTAAATTTCACCCAAATTTCTATGAATTCTTACCTCCTTTCTGAATGTAGTAGAAATCCCCCAGGGTATTTTCCGCCATGCATGTCCCCAGTAAGATCAGAGTGATCCCCATGCAAAACTTTGGAAATCCATCGTCCTTTGTTTCGAAATTCAGTTTTTTCATTGTGGTCAACCATCTATTGAATAGTTGAAGGAGTCCCTGAGAATACCGGAGCCAATAGAAGAAGACTGCAAAGACCGTGAACCTGTACATGGGGCTGTGAAGATGACTCAACTCATCCAAAATGTTTGAATTGGGGCCCCTGTCCTTGGCATAATATCTCCAAAGTTGGGTTGTAAGTATTAGAAACATGAGGGAACTCAACAGGATGGTATGAGCAGAGGATAGGCTCCTCCACCTTTTCATGATAAGTAACTTTCTTGAGAGATTTTGCCTTTAACCAAATAAAAATGTAATTGCTTGCTAAAATATATTTAATTTTTCATATGATTACCGAAATGTCAAAGTGGCCCCCGAGGATTGGAACCCAACCGAGATTGGGCTAACGCCAATTAGCCTACCAAGCATAAGCATCCATTTGAAACTATTCTGGACAGGGTCCTCCGGCACTAGTCGCAGTCGAAGGGGATCATGCTCATCATCCTCAATAATTTCGATTTCACCGACTTTCTTGATCATTTTTATTCTTTTAAGATTTTCGATTTTCCTCCGGCTCATGTCTTCACCGGAACCTAGAAATGTTTTCGACTGTGGAACCTCCAAAGTGGCTAGGAATGAATTGTGCTTATTATCCATTATAAAATGAGATACCGAAGAATTAGGTTTGGCTTGGTGATCGTTATTTTCAAATTCACGTAAAATTGCCAATTGTCATCATTGCCTTTTTATTTAGTTCCGGCGTATGCCATGCCATTGCAGAAATTGCCAATTGAAAAAAAATTGCCAATAAAAAGGTTCAATTGTCAAGTAACAACAGTTCCTTCGGTCGATTTCGTTATTAAGATATCAAAAGTGGACGGGAATTGTTAGACCCTTTTGACATTATTGTTATGTCATCAGTAGAATAATGGCAACTGAAATGAATGTTAAATAAAAATATGCCCGATTCTGTCAATGATGTGGTAATTGGCAGTTGATGTACCATTCCAATTTATAGTATTACCCCAAAGTTATAATTTTGGGAAAGATTGGCAGGTAAACTACTTATCTAGGTAAACTAATTTTCCTAACAACCTTTGGAAGATTTCCGACCATAATCATTCAAACAAAAGTCAATCGATATCCGAGGGCAGATAAAAAAATCAGATAATTTTATAAACTTTATTTTTATTATCAATATGTAACCCTTAATCCTTAATCACATATTGGATATGGAATTTTGCAGTTTTCGACTACGTTTCATATTTTTATGGCTAGTAAATAAGTTCAAGGTCATTGGTGGGGCATGATAAGAAACTTTCTCCAACTTGGTAAAATTTCAGCAGGATCTCTAAACCTGGACGCATATGATGAAATATGTCACCGTTACTCCCACGATCTGCCAACATTAAATTAGTTAACTAATTAATCGCTTTCATTAATAGTTTATGGAAACACGTACCCTACATTACAAATCTCACGCAAAAACTCACGTTAGCCAAGAGACAGTGTGTGATTGGAAACACATTGTTTGCCGTTATTGAGACCGCATTAGAGTCCAATTCATTCACGGTAATTGTCATCTCATTTGGGGATATCTGTCTGTAATTAGTCCCAGTGGACAACCAGAGCTTCATCTTCCGCATCTGTAATCAGTGACCAGCCCATAATTACTTGTAACTAAACATGCATAATATAAATTTAGTATTTCATAGGATCAAATTAAACATGACTGGGGTTCCTTGGGATTATCCGTAACTATCTTACCTGATGGCTTATATCAGCGGTCAAGTAAAGGAGCCCACAAGCATCGCAAAAATATACAACCAGCAAAATAACCTCACTCCATTTCGGATCCTGGCTTAACGCCACAAAGAACCCATTAAACTTAATTGCATAAAAAAGAATGATCTGTAAAATAAAATATGCGGGATTGGATCCAAATGGCTGATTTATCAGCATTGAGAGGGTCTTCAGAGCTTGAAATTGCTTTCGAACATCTTCCCATTTCGGATAGGAATACGAATATGCTTCATCCGGTGCATATTCAATAATTTCTAGGTCACTATCTGATAACATCTTCTTAGTGTTGCCCCGGTTTAGTATGAATAGTTTCACCTTTTTCTCCGTATCCTCTTCCAGGCTTTTTCTAATTAGCGGATGGCTATCCTTGTAGTTCAGGAAGGAGGTGAAGCCATTTACGGAGGATCGAAGGGTGAGGACATGGGCGTAGAGGAAGAAGTAGCAGTAGGCAGTTATGACCTGTCTAAATAAATAGATAACCATAATTGAAAAGTAAACTGGAATTTATCTTCGAGTGTACCAATTTATGAATGTCTAACCTCTGAAGAGTAGCAAGAGTGGCCAACAAGGTCACCACTGACTGGAAAGGTGTGCCCAAATCCATTGATTCCCCAGCATTGTCGTCCCCCTCAAAAAAGAAAAGGGATTTGGCAGTCTCCTCATTTGACTGCCACCAACCTTCCCAATTCCAGTAGGACACTTCTACTTCCGCTGGTCTGCTGGAAAATCTACCGGTTATCCAGTAGGTCAGCGCGATCCCGGTATGTAAGATTGCCAAGAAACAAATTACTACTTTGTTACTCCTGCGCATTCCAAAACATGGCTTTGATATTTTTGGGAGGGGGACGCAGTTCCTCTCGTCAGCAATTAAATTGACGATCCGGAGAAAGTCCTCCCGATTGAACCAGAGATACTTGTGAAGGGACAGCTTCCACAAAAGTCGAGCCACGCTATGGGCCATTTGCAAATATCTGGAAGGGTTCTTGGTCTCGGTGGGGAAGCTAACTCGGAGCTCTCGAATGATCCAGAAGAGGTGGAGGAAAGTTAAAACGAAGCAGATGAGCTTTTGGGGGAGCCATGTTACGGATATGAAATGGGGGCGGGGATTTGGACTTCCGGACGTGGAAGAATTTACCAATTTTAAACGAAAAGGGCTGCAACATATTAGATATGATGTGTTGAGGAATACTCGTAAAAATATTGTCAAATCTTGGGAAGGGAGTGGTTGGGCAAAATGAGAAATTTGGAGTTTGGTCATGTGCGAATCTTGGAATTTAGTTTGTCACGGGCGTAAATTCAGGTACGTGCTATGTCATCACAAATAGAAGTGCCTTTACTACAAGAAATCTAAAATAATATTGAACTTTGTGGACAGCTTGAAGCTCGCTTTTAGTCCGTCATAATCAGTGACAAACATAATATATGTCATTAAATTTCGTTATTTCCTTTCCATCAGTTTCCGTCCGTGATGGAATTATCAACCAATGCAAATATGTTTTAAGTGGACATGGACATGGTATAGCAAATATTTGAATTCCTCGACTTTGGTGATGCTGGAAGAAGCAAAAGCTGGGAAATGGACGGCGGAACTTTCTTTCTTAGCGACCTCTAAATACTTTCGAATAGGCATCATCAATGCTCTTGACTTTGTTGTTAGCCCAAGCAAACAAGGAAATGGCTGATTTGTCCTTTTTGACATATGCAAAATGGCACCTGCGTATTATTGATTTGGCATCCTTCGGATTGGATGATAATAGCATGTTTTCAGACATTCAACTCTAGTATATGAAAACAGTTTGGGATTTGGGAAATTCGTCATATCTGTTCGTATTATTTGCATAGTATCCAATTATGTGCACACGTGCCGTACCAGTTTGTCGATTTTCTGGGAAAGTATAGAGAATTCTTCAAGACAATTGTTTTTGCTGGATTTATTAAATAATTGAGTGATATAAATGAAGACAATATGTAAGTAAACGAAAGTAAATAGGTATACATTTTTATTACATTGATAATTAATTATAATTGCAAGGTTTGACAATGATGGCTGGGTGGCCTAAGCATATTTTTTATCTTATCAAATCATTTAATCTTACACCTGGACACAGATAATGAAGTACGTCACCGTTATTCCCAGAACCTATAAAGTAAAGTAAAGTAAACCAAATTATATTTACATTGAATTATGTTCTTTAAATATTTTCAACGGTTTATACGGTACGGAACGGAATTTATTACGTTCGCCAACAGAGAATGCGAAATTGGGAACACGTTGCTTGCCGCAAGTGCAACCACATTTGAATCCAATTCATTCAATGTAATCGACATCTCACTTGGGGTTAGCTGTCGCCGATTTGTTTCAATTGATACCCAGAGCTTCATCTTCCTCATCTACAAACATCAAATAAGCCATTCTGACACATTGCAATTTTAATGGTCCCTGTCATAAATTGTTAATTTATTATTTTAGACCTGTTGGCAAATATCCGCCATATAATACAGAAGCCCACAAGCATCCCCAAAATAAACAATCAGTAGGACAACTTCACTCCAGTCCGGATTCCGATTCAGCTCAATAAAAACGGCATGAAATGCAATGGCATAAAACAAAATGATCTGCACAATAAAATATGTAAGATTAGATCCAAATGGCTGGTTTATCAAAGTGGCAAGCCCCTTCAACCCTTCAAATTGCCTCAGAACATCTTCCCATTTTGGAGAATATGTTTCAATAGCGTCCACATTAGTTAAGATCCGTCTTTTACTATGACCTCCGTTAAGAATGAAGAGGTTCACTTTATCATCGTTATCATCGTCCTTCGAGTTTTTTCGTGATGTGGGAGGGACCGTCCTCAAGTTTAAAGAGGAAATGAAAGCATTTACGGAGGATCGGAGGGTGAAGACATGGGCATATAAGAAGAAGTAGCAGTAGGCAATCATGAAGTGTCTGAAAATTGTCAAAAATCAATCATGAATTATTTCTTACAGTATTTGTCCCGTGATGGGAAATTGGTATTTGAAGATGCTGACCTCTGCAAGGACCCCAATGCTGCACAAACTCCCAGAATTGACTCCAAGGTCAAATCATAATTTATCGATTTCGCAACTCCCTCATCTTTGTGGAGACCCTCCATGAAGAACATTAGCTTTCCAGCCTCCTTATTCGATTCCCACCACCATTCCAAGCTCCAGTTGGAAATGTGGGAGTCCATCATGGGCCTATTGACCAGTCTTCCAGAGACCCAGTAGGTCAGTGCAATCCCGGTATTTAGGATTGCCACAAAGTAAATCACTGCTTTGTTGCCCCAACCAACTCCACTTCTTCCGGAACCAGAAGAGGACGATGCTAACTTTGGAAGCGGGACGGAGTTTCTCTCATCAACAATAAAATTTACGATTCGGAGAAAGTCTTCCCGGTTAAACCAGAGATATTTGTGAAGGGACACCTTCCAAAACAGACTTGTGATGCTATGAGCCATTTGCAAATATCTGGAGGGATTCTTAGCCTCAGTTGGGAAGCTAACCCGGAGGTCACGAATTATCCATATAATGTGAAGAAGAGTTAGGATGAAGCATACTAGCTTTTGGGGGAGCCAACTTACAAAGATAAAACGTGAGCGGTAAGAATGATTATTTCCACCAGAGTTAGGATTAGCTAATTTTAAACGAAATGGGCTGGTGCATATGAGATATGACGCGTCCAAAAATATCTTTAGAAATATGGTTAGTTGTTCGGGGGAGGATGGATCCCCCTGGGGTAAGTATGGGAGGGCAAAGTTGGAAGATCTCAATTTACCCATTTGGAATCGATCTAAAGAACCAAATACGCGAAGCTTTTGAAAACGATACAACATGAAACATTCAGGGAACTGCTTACGGAAAAGGCTGAAATATACTAAATTACTTGTACTAAATTACATGTATTTTTTAGTTCAATCTTATCCAGTCGCCCAGTCGCCCTCATTATCAAGCAGACGCCAAACCATAAAATTAAATCCAGATTGTTCCTCCAATTCTACCATTATCTTCCGGTGATTCTATTACTAATATGTGCATGTACAAATATGAATTCTAAAATTGTCCATAATGAACGAACAAATCGTAAGTTGCAGAAGCTATATTTTTTTATTAAGTGGAAGGCGACATAAGTTTGACGAACAGGGTAATTTTGGTTTAGGTAGAATAACAATAGCCACAACAGTGAATTTAGATCTATTTATCCAAAGTTTGTGTGTACTGACTAACTATACAATGCAATGTTTATCAGTCCTGGACTGGCAGTCCAATAAGTTTGCAGGAAATATTTTTATTTGATTGAACAAAGAGCTTGATAGTTAACCTAATGGTTCATTGTGTCAAAATTATCTGTTCCCCACCTACATCGACATCGGCTTCAGAATTATTAGCGGCTCGAGAACAGCAAATAATGATAATAATGAAATTTGAGTTTTGACTAGATAGTTTCGAGTGGAGTAAATAATGGATGGTCAATATTGGTCAACCATTGACCAAAGAAAAGAACTAATCAATAGTCAATTGAATATTAAACGGGTTTATTGAATTGAAGGAAATAAGGTAAAAGTAAAGTGAATGCCTTTACAATATGAATACATTTTTACATCCAACCAGTCCTTGAGGAAACTGCTATAGCTGAACACAAATTATAAAGTAGGTTACCGTCACGCCAAGAATCTAGTTATTATAGGAGATTATAGAACATGTTATTGCTAGCTGGCTAAATATATACATTTTGTTATATCAGTCAAATTACGTTACATAAATTAAACTTCTTGTGAGCACTTACGTTCGCTAGTAAGCAATACCGGATTGGGAACACGTTACTTGCTCGAATTGCAACTACATTGAAATCCAGCTCAGCCATCGTTAGATGAAGCTCATCCGGAGGAATCATCCTCCGATTGGATTCTGAAGCCATCCATGCGTTCATTTTCGACATCTAGCACCAAATTTTGCGTAATGACCGGTAAAATATACAATTCAAGTGACTCATATTTGGGGGAGCAATTAAAAATGATTAAAGTAATTTTCCAAGCAAAAATATACGAATACAAATAATTATTAATGCTTTCACCTCATGGGAAATATCTGCAGAATGGAGTAGGATGACGCATGTATTCCCAAGATACAACATTAGCAGGGCAATCTTCCACCATTCTGGCCTCATTTCCACGAAAACCTCATTAAAGGAAATGGGATAAAAGAGGATGATCTGGACCAAAAAGTAAGTATAGTTGGACCCGAATGGATGGTTTATCAAGTCAGCCAATATCTTAAGGGCCTGATATTGTCTCTTTATATCTGCCCATTTTGGGATTGATTCCTCCTCCAGCTCCTCCATGTCGATTGCCATTTGTTTGCATTCATGTTTCACCATTGAATTCGGACCAACTGAGAACACATCTCCTTCCGATTCAACATCCAAGCTTCGTATCCATATTTCCGAAGCCCTGCTACTTTCGAAAGCTGAGCTGAATGCTTTCACCGGGGATCTTAGGGTGACCACGAGGACGAGGAGGAACAAGTAGGAGTACGAGGGCAGGAGGCGCCTGGAACAATAATTAAAATTCACAATTTTATTGCATAATTTAGCTAATTAAGTTAATTGTGACCAATTTCATACTTATGAAAATATCCCACAGCTCCCATCACGCCAAGAACTGAATGCCCCGTTGAGCTCCCCTCCGTGGGGTTGGCCTCCACAAAGAACATGAATTGAGCAAGGACCTGCATATTCGCCCACCACCATCCCCAGCTCCAATCCAAATCATTTTGTCCGTTTCCTGTGGACCTTATCACGCCATTCCCTCTTGTCCAAGTTGCCAAAGCTATTCCAGCATAGGATAATGCCAGTAAGGACATCCATACTTTATTAGTTCCAAAAAGTTTCCCGATTTTCCCTACGGGGACGCCTGGAATGGGTAGGGAGCTTTTATCATGTACAATGAAATTAAGGATGTTGAGAAGGTCCCGCTGATTGAACCAGAAGTACTTCAGGATGGATCCCTTCCACAAAATATTCACGAGGGAGTGAACAATTTGAAAGTACATGGAAGGATTCTTGGCTTCCGTTGGGAAAGACACTCGCACGTCCCGAATTAGCCAGAAGCAGTGAAGGGTTGTCAGAATTAGACAGAGGATCTTCTGGGGAAGCCAGCTTGTGGCAGTGAATCTTATGCAATTTCCAGTGCCATTAGATTTAGATGTCGTAACCAATTTCAATCGAAAGGGGCTCAAGCAAAGATAGAATCCCCAGTCCAGGTAAACTTTTAATACGTTCGCTAAATTAAGGGATGGGAAAGGATCCCGTTTTCGGAGGAAGGAGGAGGGAATGAATTGCGAAGTTTGTAATTTTCCCATTTGCAGATCCTTCCAGGAAATTTAGGATAACACAATTGCATGCAAATATAACATTACCACTAAAATTACAAATGAATTTGCGTCACCTGGTTCAAAATTTGCAAAGGATTATAATTTCAAATAAATCAAGTAAATCAATATGAAGTGACGAGGGGACAATAAATTCCAGGTGGATAATGTATCATAGGTTATACAGGAATTTGCGACTCTTGAAAGAAATGCATAAAGAGCCAATATTACGAACATGTGAAAATATACAATCAGACAATCAGTGTCAAAACTTATTTGCTCATTATTAGTTTACAGAAATATCCAGACAAATATAAATGGGTAATAATTTACTTGTCTTGTATGTGACGTCTATGGCTATTCTAAATCTAGTTGGAGGAAAACCTTGTACGGGGTAATTTGCTTATTTTGTCGAATTTTGCTAAAATAACAAGTCAAGAAGCGACTGATGCAGCAAGCATCTATCAATGATGATGTGTATTTGCATCACGTATATTTATATCGCATTAATATTGAATTGAGGAATCTCACTTCAGTGAAAAAGCATAACAGCCTGTACTAAATTATTCAAAATGCTAATCATATACGCAAAGAACGTTTCTCGTTGTAAGGGAAAACAATCCCCTCCGCTGAATTCCAGGGGCCTTTGTCCTAATCCCTGTAGTCGAATTGCCTGGGTTTCCCCACGACACTGCCACCGCTTGACCAGACCCTCAGACCTCGTGTGCACAGTAGCCCCCAGGAGGTCAATCAGGATGAACATGACGAAAAAGGTGCTTGCCACAAACAAGGAATTGCAGAGGTAGAATGGCAGGGGAACCAATTTATATCCAGCAATCAGAAATGCAAGAAATGTTACAATTGCCACTTGGGCGTAGCCAAGCTGCAGGCCAAACATTGGATTGAGGAAATTGCGCAATGCCCCATGGCACAGGTACAACTTCCGGCTGGAGTGAAAGTACAGTCGGGCTTTCTGAACCGTACCAAGGAATGCCAGACATAGGTCATACAACCGGAAAAGGACAACTACGACCAATATTATTTCCAACATGGCCTTACATGTCTCGTAGGCCAATAATACCAAGTTAATGAATCGGAGTATTATCAATCCATAATAGATAAGTTGTCCAGAGATATCTTGACTGGACTTCCAGACTGGGATATAATTCCGAAGCAGGACTGGGTAGGCATCCAAATCTAAGATGAGGACGGTTGTGATAAAAATTGGACAGGCAATGGGGGCAAAGGCAACGGTTGGATAGAGAAATCGTTCATCCAGGAATGAGTATAGGAATCTCCTTTTGGGGAGGTTCAGCAGCCTATTCATCGTTTCGGGGTATTCTGCAAAATTGACGGCAAAATTATTAAAATAAATTGCCCAAGTAAAAACGTTAATATTCGTAAAGAAATATGTTTTGTATTACTTTGACAAAGGTCCCGGTACAATGACATAATCTCATTCATCCCAAAGACAAAGTCCTCTCCGAACTTAAGCTTAACAAAAATTTCCGCCGTGACGACCGTGCTGACTGCTACGGACAAGCTAAGAATTGCTTTCTGGAGTACCGGAATGCCTTCATCCGATGTGAACCTCCCCCACACAAGAAGGGCGAAAGGGAGGACAAAAGCTGACAAGAACACAGAGAAGAATTTAATCAAATAGGACGGTATTAATTTTCGGTGGGATAAGTTCAAGCCAAGTCGTCCGGCTGATGTGAAATTATCCCATATTATGGGGGAGGGTTGGCGATATGACTTGCAGTACAAGTCAATCGCCTCCCAAGTTGTGTAGCCTTCAAATAAGTTGAGTAGACGACGGGAGATTTTCTTGAGTGAGGGCACCATTTTTTAAGTTAAGTTTATCGTTTGTTTGAAAAGGACGGGAGGGAACCCTGGATCATTTACAAAACAAATAAAACCGAGAAATTATTCTAAATTGTTGCTCCCGATATGAAGTCTTTCAAGTTGCGGAACTGATTTTTTAGTATATATTTTTAGTTATATTGAAAAATCAAAATCGATTTCTGTTTGTATTTTTGATTAATTTGAAGGTCGAAAAGCAATCAATTTCTATAGATTAAAAGTTGAAGAAACTCGTAATAGGAAATGGAGTTTAAAGCAAATATATAACATTTAAATTGCATTTATACTGAAAATGACCCTGCTGCGGTATTGAATACTATCCCCTCGATTACATTTTTCCATATTATTATGTCAGGATTATCCTGGCATGGTGACGCAATTCGCATGGAAATTTATACTTTAATTTTTATGCCAATTATCTCTTTTATTACTAATTATGCAGACATTGATTTAACACTTCCTGGTTGTTATCCACTTTGAACGCAAATGATGAAGTATGTCACAGCGCAGCCTACGACCTGCGAAAGCGAAATCAAGGAGCAGTTTTAATGGTGATTTGAATAAATGGTAATTGGAAATGACATATAGGTACTTACATTAGCGACAAGTGAATGAGTAATGGCAAATGAATTACTCCCCTTGATTGCCACGGCATGACTATCCACCTCATTCAGAGTGAGGACTAACTCCTCCACCGAGATCCCCTCCCTATTCCCCTCCTTGGCTAGCCACACCTTCAACGAATTCATCTTGCGACAAATATCGGACGCAAAGTACAGCACGCCATTCATGCTAAGAAAATAATAGATCAGCATGAAATTCGAATCCCCATACAAATCCGGAACTCGACCCCCACGGATCCGAATGAAAAATCCATCAAAGCTTGTCGAGTAATACATGATCCAATCAGCAATATACAAAGTTATATATGCCCCAAATGTGGAATTGATTTTTTCGGCTAACTCCTTCAGAGCCCCGTAATGACTTTTAAAATGCCGCCAGGTCAGCTTCCCAAATTCATCTTGATTATGGGAAGCCTCAGTCAAGGCATCCGTGAAGCACTTCACGTGAACCCACAGGGTCAGCGTTATGGTTACCAGCAGGTGCTCGCTGAAAACGCCCACAATTCGCCGATAGAAATATCCGATGCCACCCAACCATAGGATCACCATTTCCAACCAGCTCCCTCCCAGGTATTCAGATCCGTAATATGACTCAAGGAAAAATGTGTAGTAGGTCTGCCTTTTGAGGGCATCCCTCCATTCGGAGAAGCTCCAAGGGATACCTTCCGGCAGGGGGAAACCTACTCCAGCCCAGATGCTGATCCCCCCAACAATAGTGGCCATGCTGTGGACGGAAATGGAAATCCAATTTAGGCAACGTCCTTTCCTTCCGGGAAATGTCGGAAGTGGGGGAACCTGACAATTCACGATGTCAATAATGGAATCTCTGTCGACCCACAAAATCTTGACCAGGAATACCTTCATTAGGGCACTGAAGATCTCGTTCAGTGTACCAAAGTAGACTGTGGGACTCTGCACTTTCACCGTTTGATTGAAGACCACCCGAACATCCCGAATGGACCAGAAAAGCATGAGGGTTGTGACCCCAAAGCAGACCCCCTTTTGTAACCACCAGGATTTGGCATGAAAAGACAATGACTCTGATAACGGCTTGTCACCTTTTTTATCGATGGACAAAACCGGACCTGCTTGGACTAGTCTAAAGGGACACCAGCAGAGGAAGTAGCCAAAGTCCGTAAATCTTTTGAGGAATATGTTTCCCTCCATTGTAACGGAATGAGTACTTCCTTTGTAATGAAGTCGTCGAATATTTCTTCTAATTTTTAGCGCCTATCCAGAATTGCTAGAATTCATGATTGACGCGGTAAAATTAGGATGTAGAAGGCAATTTACAACAAAGAGCGACGCCCAATGTGCCATCGTATATCGTGGTATGGAGGTGTTTTGCATGAAACTTGCCCAAATTAACGAATTATTCCATGACGTTTTTAATTTTCTTAAAACGTACATAATTGAATGTCCCTTAGACTGACCCATGAGACTAACATATTTTTTTACCACACCTTACATTTTTTATGGAAAGTTTTTGTCAAGAAAGTGGCATCATAAATTTGCTCTTCGGCTTTCGTATCACTTCCATTTGACTAAATTGGAAATTTAACCGGGATTGGCTATTAGATCAATAAAATAGTTTGCATATCTATCAATTTTTGGGTTAATATATTATTCCTTCATGATATTCTACAAGAACAGCGTTGGTGAAAGTCTGCATGCAAGAAATAATCTCCCTAAGCCGCTTAAACGGATGAATGTGTAGGAAGTTGAATTCAAACAGGGATGGGTGGCTATAAATTACATCCGTTTTGGGTGAAATTACATTCATTTGGGTGGCACATAATTTTATCCAATGATATCTTACTTTTCCAATAATTAGATTGAATTTTCCAATAATTAGTTTGTGTAGTTCTTCCAACGATCACAACCATTTTTAAATGTTTGCTTTTTATTAAAAATATATTCCAGTAGCGATAAGAAACTGGCTTGAAAATGGACAGAGGTAAACTGTTGAAGATGTTCATCAGCATTGGCTACTATTCCTGCTGGTGTCCATTCCAACTATCACCAGTGCCTTCCATTAAAGGACAGGGTGTCACAACAAATCCCAAATACTTCGGAAGTTTCTCCAGACCCCAGAAGGGGATGTGCTTTGTTGTAGTAATCCTCACAATTGTTTTTGGATTGTCCAGGAATTCCGTCAGGTTTTGAATCATACTCTGACCGTCCAAAATCCTGCGTCTTACTTTTCCATACTGAGCTGGATCTTCAGTGCCCTCTTGAGATTCCACACAGTCAAGATCTTGTGGATGAATCAGGATGCTATTGTCTCCATTGTTAATCATCAGTCGGAGCCACTACTAACATCTCCAATTTCACAGGGCTGTCTTTGGAACTGGTTTCCCATCTTGATCCATTCCATTGCGTCATTCATTGTTGTCCTGGGCTTCCTCGTTGGAGTGGGACTTCCGCAAATGCAAACTCCATCTACAGCATGGACCCTTCGACAGTAGACGGAGAAACTCAAAGACGATATTTTTTATAAGCTTTACCCCAACTCATCTTTCAACTCGGATGCTGAAGCCTTCGGAGGGATATGGCTGGAGACCGCTCTCCTTGTTGTGGGTGTCATTGGCTACTTTTATCGGAGGGTAATGGGCGTCATTTGCGACCACTTTATGGTGACCACCACTCTCACACTGTGGCTTCATGTGAGGGACTTCACAAATGCTTTGGCGAATGCGGAGGAATCCACCGGGAAGTCATTTGGAGACTTGACATGGCGTTGTCTTAAGATCCACTTGGAAGAGTTGAAGCGATTGGCGGATGTCATCAACTCGGCATTTGGCACTTATGTGTCCCTGTATATTGTGGAGTCGCTTGTCTATTATTCTACAACCTTGGATGGATTGTTCTTAAGAATTCGAGGGGAACAGGTGCGGGAATATTATGGGGAGGTTGATTTCAGGATCATTTATTACGTTTCCAACTGCACTGCCTTTCTTTACTTCGCATCGGACATCTGTCGTAAAATGAGATCTTTGAAGGGATGGCTATCCAAGGAAGGGCACCGGATGGGGATGTCTGTGGAGGAGTTGGTTCTCACCCTAAATGAGGTGGACAGTAATGTGGTGTCAATCAAAGCTAGCAATTCGGTCCCCATCACACACTCGTTGATCGCAACTGTAAAGGAAAATCCGAATATTGAATAATCGGATAGAAATATTATGAAAAGAAGGTTCTTTCATTAGTAAAATGTATGATTATTTGTCTAGGTTGTTGGCTGCACGGTAACCTACTTCATAATTTGTGTACAGAGTGGATGAAATGGGAATACATACATACACCACCTATATGACCTATCGTTCTCCATAATATCGTAATATCAGGATATCACACCCATACCAAATCTACTTCATATAATTATAACAACATAATAGGACACTATTACAATTTGGCATTAATGAGCTAATTGATGTGATTACAACTGGAACGGATGCTAACAAAACCAACCTTGTTCATTGGGCTGGACTCCAGCATCATTCGTAGTACACAAAGAAACATTTAATTAATTACTATTTCAAAAGTGGGTGGGAATTTGCAATGTTAACACTGTTCTCCATACCTACCATATTTACTTACTTTACATACCTTTGCTCTTATACTAATTAATTCAAACTAGTAAAATAAAGTTACATAATAATATATTTCCAGTCCCTGCACATAGTCCAACTAATTCATATTATGCAACACTTACTCGAATATCCAATATAGTGAAATTCCAGTATTGTTATGTTATGATCAGACTCATGACACAGTGCCAAATACTTCAGTTATACCCGGCAATGGAAGGAGGTAACGTTCTGAAGGTGTTTATTAGCATTGGCTACTATTTCTGTTGGTGCCCATTCCAACTATCTCCAATTCCCTCCGTGAAAGGTAAGAATGTTACGAATGCGATCACTCCAAAATATTTGAAAAGGTCCTTCAGGCCCCAGAAGGGAATGTGTGTTGTTGCAGTCATCCTGATAACTATCTGGATTGTAAATGAATTCCGTGGGGCTTGGAATCAAACTTTGGACGTCCAAAATCCTGTTTCTTACTTTTTAATATTGAGCTGGGCCTTCAGTGTCCTGTTGAGGTTTCATGCGGTCAAGATACTATGGGTAAATCAAGATGCTATTGTTGCCATCGTCAATCATCGGTCTGATTGTGAGCCGTTGCCAACTTATCCAACAGGACAGAAGTGTCTTTGCAAATGGATTCCCATTTTGATCCATTCCATTGCCTCATCCGTTGTGGTTCTGGCCTTCTGTGCTGGGGTGGGGCTGCCCCACCAAGACATTACAATGACGACTTGGACCCTTCCGACATGGAAGGAGAAGTTAAAGGAAGAAATATACAATAGGCTATTTCTCAAATCGCTTTTCAATTCGGACCCGGAAACGTTCGGGGGTATATGCCTGGAGACTTTGCTCATGATTGTTGGAGTCAGTATGTACTTTTATCGGCGGGTTGTGGGCGTCATTTGCGACCATATGATGTTGACGATTACCCTGACCTTGTGGCTTCATGTGAGGGGCTTCATGAATTCTTTGACTGGAAATCAGACCTCTGCTGGGGACTTGAATTGGCATTGTATTAAGAATCGCTTTGAAGGATTGAAGCAATTGGCTGAGGTCATCAACTCAGCATTTGGAACATATTTCTCTACCTATATTGTGGAGTCGGTTGTATACTATTCCACAGCTTTGAATGGATTGTTCGTCAGTATTCGAGGTGGACGGGTGACGGATTATTATGGAGAATTTGATTTTATGCTCATTTACTACATGTCCAACATAAGCGTGGCTCTTTACTTTGCATCGGACATCTGTCGCAAAATGAGCTATTTGAAGGTCTGGCTATCCAAGGAAGGGCATCGGGAGGGGATGTCGGGGGATGAGCTGCTTCTCACGGTCAATGAGGTGGATAGCAATTTGGTGTCAATCAAAGCAAGTAATTCCGTGCCCATCACACATTCCTTGATTGCGACCGTAAGCAAAATAACCCCCCCTAAGAACACTGTATTTTTTTTGATAAATGAATGAGGTTATTCCACTATTATGAATTTATTGCATTTCTGGCTCTTTTGTCTATAGGTTGTGGGATGCACTGTGACCTACTTCATAATTTGTATACAGAGCGGATAAGATGGCCATAATGTGTGTAACTATTTAAAAAAAAGTTCATAAACATACGAAGCTAATTTTATTCATTTTATAAAGGTAAAATAATAAGTTACATATGTGAATATTGAATGTCCATGGACTAATAACCTATATATGGACTTGTATGAAGCCAACCTAATTCCTTCGAATAATTTTCCCGATTAATTAAAGGAGAGATCAATAAAACTACTTTGTGAAATCACTTTAAACTTACAAAGGATATAATTGCTGCAACAACTAACGTTGGAAACATATATTTATTGATTATTATAGCTCATTCGCTCCATTTTGTAGCAGTGGGATTTGTATGCAAAACATTTTATCATATTATTCATTCCAGAGAGTGTTGTCACTGTCAGCTATCATTATCGCATATAAAAATATTTTTAAGTAAGTAGAGTAGTAAGTACTATGATAAAAAGGTAAGTAGGATATGATGAATTTGGAATTCTATTAGTTATATAACAATTGACTTTTTTATTAACAATAAGTCAAGTAAGTATTATATTTCTAGTATATTTCTGCCTAACACAAATATGAGATAAAGTACAAAGATAAAGTAGAATCGAGAATCTCAAT
Organism: Pseudosinella alba; assembly: GCA_034700485.1. Taxonomy (NCBI): domain Eukaryota; kingdom Metazoa; phylum Arthropoda; class Collembola; order Entomobryomorpha; family Entomobryidae; genus Pseudosinella; species Pseudosinella alba. Next base: position 20,188 of record JAQIXQ010000497.1, read on the forward strand.
AAATGCATGCACAAAAGATGACTTTCATATGGACACAAATAACAGAGAAACATTGGAAACGGAGAGACATTTTGGGATAAACGGGGACAGAACAAATTATCTGGGCCAGGGTCATTATTATCAGGGTGATTGAAGCTCAACATGTATGAGACCTTTTACTTTACCTATCTTCCTTCTAACAAGTTGGCTGTGAAATTTTCTAATGCCGGTTCTCCTTACTATAATTAATTAAATTAGTAAAATATATTTCTTGGTCATGGAAGGAAGCAAATTCTTGAAAGTATTTATTGACTTTGGCTACTATTTCTGCTGGTCCCCATTCCGACTATCTCCAGTGCTCTCCCCAAAATGGAAGGGTATGAGTCTGACTATTCCCAGTCAAAAGTATTTTTCAAGGTCATTCTGGCCCCAGAAGGCAGTGTGTCTGGCAGTCATCGTCGTCATACTTCTCTGGATTCTACAAGAATGTCGAGAGGTTTTCGGCGAGACCTTGGGCGGCCAAAATCCTGCCTCTTATTTCTCATTACTGAGCTGGGTCTTTGGTGCTCTGCTGAGGCTTCACTTGATCAAGATCTTATGGATGAATCAGGATGCTATTGTCTCGATAGCCAATTACCACTCCGGCCCATCGCTAGCTTATACAACGAGGCAGGAATTGTTTCACGCTTGGTTTCCCATTTTGGTTCATTCCATCGCGTCAGTCATTGTTGTGCTGGGCTTCTGCTTTGAGGTGGGACTTCCCCAAGTGGAAACCACGACATGGACCCTGTCAACCTGGAAGAGGAAGTTGGGGAAAACAAGCTATTCATCAAGTCTCTTTTCATTTCGAACCAAGAAGCTTCAGATGGTTCATGGTTGATCGAGACTTTTACCCTGGTTGTTACCATCATTGGATATTTTTATCGAAGGGTTGTGGGGGGCATGTGCGACCACTTGGTGTTGACCATCACTCTGACCTTGTGGCTCCATGTGAGGGGCTTCACGAATGCATTGGCTGAGATGGGGACGCCCGCTACCGGGAAATCTTTTGGAGACTTGACATGGCGGCGTGTCAAAATTCACTTTGAGGAATTGAAGCAATTGACGGATGCCATCAATGACACATTTGGGTCTTATATTTCCTTGTATATTGTGGAGTCGGTTGTGTACTACTCTACAGGGCTGGAGGAATTGTTCACGAGGATTCGAGGGGGGCGTCTGCAGGATTTTTATGGAGAATTTGTCCTCATTTACTATGTTTCTAGCATAAGCGCCTCACTTTACTTCGCTTCGGATATCTGTCGTAAAATGGGCTGTTTGAAGGGTTGGCTTGCCAAGGAGGGAAATCGAATGGGGATGCCTGTGGAGGAGTTGTTCCTTATGGTAAATGATGTGGACACGAATGCGGTGGCAATCAAGGCTGGGAACTCCGTCCCAATCACACATTCTTTGATTGCAAACGTAATGAAAAAAAATGGAAGAAATTTTTTGCGTTGCATTGACTAGTATTGCATAATTGAAATGTTTGTTCGTTGTCTAGGTTGTTGGCTGTACGGTAACCTACTTCATGATTTGTGTGCAGAGTGGATGAAATGAGCTCACCAAGCCTGTCATCCGATCCGAATATGAAGGGATTGATTAGAGAGAATTCAACAATTTACTATAATTCATTTGGTTAAAATATGCATTTAAAATGCTGATTTTCTGTAAACTATAGTTATTAACACAACAATCAATAACAGTAGTTCTTTTTGGGCAGTTTGAAGTTGGAGGTAAAAACAACTCAAGAAGGTTTTGCATGAAAATTTAATGTGCTAATTTAATTGAAACTTTCTATTTGGAAGCGAGTAGTTCCATCCTAGACCACATTTCATATACTAAATTAATAATTATATTTGTTTCTGGACTTGATGAGCTGCGCCCAAATACATACCAACGGAGTGGTTGGACTGTAATATTGGAAATTGGTCAAACAATTGGCAAGTAACTGTGTTATTGGAATTTCGTAAATGTCTTCATATGCGATCACCAATTGAACAAACACGGTTAAATATATATTAGGCAGACTCGATCTGCTATTGAGTTTTCCAGTTGTATAAAATAATCATATTAAAACCAATGATCAAATTGGAACCCAGAAACACATTCACAATAAAATCGACAGCATGGAGGGAAGCAAACTTTTAAAGGTGCTGATTGACTTTGGCTATTATCTTTGTTGGTGCCCCTTCCGACTATCGCTCGCCAATATCCCAAAAGGAAAGACTAATACTAATTCCAACAATCAACATCTCCAATATTGTTCAAGATCCCACTGGCTCCAAAAGTTACTATGCTTTGTTGTCACCTTGCTAATGTTTGTCTGGATCGTACGAGACTTCCGGTTGGTCTTGGGCAAACCTGCGGCAGTGCAAAATCCTGGAGCATATTTTGCAATGGGGAGCTGGATTTCCAGAGCCCTACTCAAAGTATTTACGATCAAGGTGTTCTGGGGAAATCAGGATGAGATAGTTTCCATTGTGAATTATCCCTTCGTTCCTCCATTGTTGACGAAGCATGGACAACATTCAATTTGGGATTGGATGGCCATTGTTATGCTGCATTCAATTCCTGTAGGTGTCTGCATCATCGGATTCTTTGGAGGGTCAGGTTTCCAGCAAATGGAAGCCACCCAATGGAGTCCATCCACGTGGCTGACAATGCTAAAGGAAGAGGTCTATTTCGCCTTCTTCCTGGAGCCCCCTTCCAATACGGATTGGTTTGGAGAGACTTGTTTGGAATCATTGTTCCTTGGGGTGGGCGCCATTGGTTTATTTTCCAAGAGGATGATGGCTGTGTTCAGTAACCACTTGATGCTGACCATCACTCTTACCCTGTGGCTGCATGCCAGAGACTTTACGAAGACTTTGGTAGGTGGGGCGGAACCAACTGGGAAGTCCTTTGGGGACTTGACATGGCGTTGTCTTAAGGTTCGTCTTGAAGAATTGAAGCAATTGGCAGATGCCATCAACGCAGCATTTGGCTCATATGTGTCCGTATATATTGTGGAGTCAGTTGTCTATTATTCAACAACCTTGAACGGTTTGTTCATCCGTATTGGAGGTGGAGGGGTAAAGGGATATTACGGAGTATTTGATCTAATGGTTATTTATTACGTGTCAAATGTTGTTGTGGCTCTGTACTTTGCCTCGGATATCTGTCGCAGGATGAGTTCATTGAAGGGATGGGTATCCAAGGAGGGGCATCGGGTGGGGATGACTGTTGAGGAGTTGCTACTCGCGGTCAATGATGTGGATAGCAATGCGGTGTCCATCAAGGCTAGTAATTCCGTACCCATCACACATTCCCTGATTGCAACCGTAAGCAAAAAATTAATTATTTAGTAATTCGTAATAAAGTAGGATTTTTATTCACTTGAAAATTTAGTAATATTTTTTTACTAAAACATTGTTGAAATTATTGTTGGTTTACTTAGGTTGTGGGCTGCACAGTAACCTACTTCATAATTTGTGTACAGAGTGGATGAAATACCAATTCGTTAAGGACATATACCTAATATGTAAACACTCAAAATATGTGTTAAGTTACAACTATAATATGGATAAGTCAGCATGGAGAAAGCATTATACAAAAATTGAATATTAATATAAAATTTAACTGCATATTGGAAGTTGAAAAAATCCTGTCCTCATCAAAATTTAAAGGACAAATATGACGAATTTGGAAAATAATAAATAGATGCACTGGATCTAATAAGAACAAGAATGAGAACGAAATTGTTCATGATTATTTTTTCATTCATATAATGACTTTTATTAAATGAACTGTAGATAATTTGTTTCAAATAATTTGAAACAATTACATTTTCAACTCCACAATTAAATAAATGAGAATCTTTGAAATGTTTCTTAGATAATTTACACTAGAAATGGTCTGACGTGCTACCTAATATGTGACAAATATAAATTACGTGTGCTAGTATCCTACAAGTTCCTTTTTTTCAACATTTAGGTAGAGAGAAGTAAAGTAACAGTATTATCCAGGTTGATTTTGTAGTACATGCTCACAAAATTTCTCGATACTCGAATGGACTCCAACTTGATTCGAAACCTGAACAGGGAATCAAACATCCTCTCCACCGACGGATTCCTCACTCGCCTCTTGCACTCCTTTATCAGCGTCACCGGATGGACCCCAATATCTGCAATCATTCTCAACACCAAGTATGCAGCCAAATTCAGACATACAGTTACGGTCGGGATGAATACGATTGAGATGAAGTTTGCCATCCCGATAAATTTCACCGTTGCAAAGGTCAGGGTAACGGTCAACGTGGAGAAGTTGGCCACCCAAATCCCTGCATGGGAATGCATCATGTTGTTCAGCTCCCGGACGAAAATCTGGAGCTCCTTATACCTCCGCAGGATAAACTTCGAATACGTGACTGGCATCGCATTTCGGGTATAGTGACGGGTGGTGGACATCTTCGCCACGTTGATTAGGTATTGGGTCATCTCATTAATCAAGAAGAGCACGGCCCCCAAAGCAAGGATTATGGTTGAAAGGAAAAAGCAAAAGACCAGACCCCCGACGGAGGTCACGCCAAGACGGAGGAGGTACATTGAGTAGTGATCCCGATCAATTCCAAGAAACCGGATACAGACCCATTCCAGCGTAGGAAGATGCTTCAAGTACAAGTAGACGGGATCCAATTGTTCTGTGAGCAAAATAGTATTGACGCCGAGGAAGGCAACGCTGAAACCCAGCTCCACCACGTTGAGGATGATCCCGATGGTCATCGCGTCATTCCCGGAGGAGGTGGGAGAATATTCTTGGGAGAGGGGCATTGGGATGATCACCCCCGTTGGGTTTTCCCCAGACAAAACTAACAAGTTAAAGAGAATGTAATTGAAATTGAGATCATGGGGCATCTTGAAATTTCCAGTTCTACAATATAAATCTACTTGACTTACTTCGCCGCTTATGTCGCTGGATGATTTCATGTCCCCTATTGACCAATCTGCAAATGGTCGACCTTTCCCCCATTGAAGTGAACATTTTGATGATGGAGACGGTGACAACAAACACGCAAAAATAGAGAATCATGAAAACGATTTCAATCTGTGTGGGTGCGTTAGGATCATCCTCCGGGATAAATAAAAGGGTTCGAAGGAGCACAGCAAGGGAAATGAGGAACAAGAGAGGGACCCCGATAATGGCTACACAACAGTAGCATAACTGGCGACGAATGTTGAGGGGTTGCGGAGTCAAATCCTTAGATTTGGGGTCGATCCGGATGGGGATTTGGGGGAAATAGCGTTGCCAAAAGATAAGTTCCAAGTAGAATTTCTCCAGGAGATTTTCACACAACATTATTCACGCTTTACAAGGGAAATGCTTAGTTTTATTTTAAAAGAATGGAGAGATTGAGGCTAAGAAATTGTTCCCAAGCGGAAAGAAGAGTACTGACAAGCAAGTCACCTTCTATGATCCTTTCGTAGCTCTCCAAACTAGTTGCCTGACTTGAAAAGCAAATTAAGTTGCGACATGGACATTTTTAATAGGTTATTTTAAAATGTTAAATGGGTTTACGAGGTTTATTGAATTGAAAAGTTGAAATGCTCTATTCAATTTCTCCATTCTAAGTTTCCCCTAAGTTCAATACTGTGCACGTGGATTTGAAACGGCGCATAATGGTATGGATAGGATTAGCAGAATATTAATTATTCAAACCTTGTTATTTAAATTGAAAAAAAAAATCGGAGAAATACCCTGCTTCTATTTGATATTTTGCCAGAGAGGAAGACAAAAAGACAAAAAAATTTAAGTCGCCAGCCAGGGGCATTTAAAATTCATAATGTAGCTGTAGTTACTTTCTCTTCTCGATTAAATTTTCTAATTTATAACGAGATTTAATTGTAAGAGTGAGCTAGACGTGAAGGTGACCGTGTTGATCCAATTTGACATTGGACAAGACCGTGCCAAACCCTAGCAATTCAGAATACTTTCCATCCCAAAGGCTAATTGGGAGAAAAAAAACCCTTTAAAATTTAATTAAATAATTGTCAAGATACTTCTGGATCTTCTGTAATAAACATGCTTAAAATTAAGAATTGCAAAATCAAAATTAAGGAATGCTATCCAAATTACTTACATTTAGCATTCTCTTATTCTGACTTATCAATCCATTGGTTGGTTTTTTCACTTAGGTTGTCGTCCGAGCCGTATGGTAACCTACGTTATATGGATGTATGGGGTGGATGAACTGCACGGGTAAACATATTGCTCCGAATCCAATAACTAACATCAATTATTTTTATTTTTTGCAAGTACATATCAAACATTTCTATTGTAAGTAATATAAACTACAGCTACCAGCTTAATATAAGAATTAGGTATCAGCATGTGCTTTTTGAACATAAAATGAATATTTCGTTAACTTAACTTATTTCTCCAATCTAAATGGAGAGCAGTAGCGTAACAGTATTATCAGTATTGACTTTATAGTACATACTAACAAAGTTTCTTGACACACGAATTGTGTCCACCTTGATCTTAAACCTGTAGAGTGAGTCGAACATCCTCTCAACCGGCCGATTCCTCAACCTCCGCTTACACTCCTTCACCAGCGTCACGGGATGGTCCCCAATATCTGCAATCATCCGGAGAACCAAATACGCCCCCAAATTGAAGCAGATGGCTAAGATAGGGATGAATACGACAGAGAGGAAGTTTCCCAACCCGAAAAATTTCACAGCGGAAAAATTGAGGACAACCGTCAACATGGATACATTGGCAAGCCAAATCCCCGCATGAGAATGCATCAAGTTGTTCTGTTCCCGAACAAATATTTGAAGCTCCTTATATCTCCGCAAAATAAACTTGGAATAAGAGATTGGCATCTCATTTCGGGTGTAATGGCGGGAGGTGGACATCTTCGCCACGTTGATTAGGTACTGGGTCAACTCATTGATGAGGATTAGCAAGGATCCCAGCGCAAGCATCGTAACAGACATGAAAAAACAAAAGGTAAGACCCCCAACCGAGGTCACAAATAGACGGAGACTGAACATGAAATAGTGATCCCGGTCGATCCCAAATAGCCAGATGAAGATTCCTTCAAATGGAGGGAGATGCTTCATGTACAGGTAGATTGGGTCCAACTTTTGTTCCAGGATTACCGTATTGAGACCGAGAAAGGTAAAGCTTAGGCCCACTTCCACCAAATTGAGAATGATCCCGATTGTAACCGCTTCACTTCCGGTGGAGGTGGTCGAGTTCTCCCTTGAGAGATGCTTTGGAATAATTACCCCGGTTGGATTGACTCCAATGGAAACTATTCATTTTTGTACAGTGATATGATATGGTAGTATTTTCAAATTGCAAATTCTTTATATATTTTTAAGTCTAGACTTACTTCTCCGCTTATGTCGCTGGATGATTTCATGTCCCCTATTGACTAGCCTGCAAACTGTCGTCCTTTCTCCCGTTGAAACGAAAATCTTTGTCATGCACACAACAAGAACCAAGACACCAAAATATGCAATAAG
>JAQIXQ010000498.1:0-27610 GCA_034700485.1 Pseudosinella alba
AATCCTGAAGCAAGCTCTTCACTTGGGCAAAACTAAGATCACGGTTATGGGAGAGAAGTAGGGCTATCGACCCAGCAGCATGTGCCGCCATGCTCGTACCAGATATGGTGTTATATGAACTATCGGAATTCTGCCAGGAGGAGCGGATGTCTGACCCTGGTGCCGACACATCCGGTTTCAAAATGCCACTTCTGGCTGGTCCCCGGCTGGAGAATGCTGAAATGACATCGGCCCGTGTAGTGGAACCAACACCAATAACTGTCGGGTTATCTGCTGGGGAATATGCAGAGCCACAAGATGGTCCGGTGTTTCCAGTCGCAAAAACTGGGATAATCCCGGCCGTGTGCCAGGCATCGATAATGGAATCGAACCATGCATCCCCTTGTCTGAAACCCTGATTATTTTATAGGAAGGAGGGGAAATATTTATAATGTAATTGTAATGGGGATTTGTAATGATTTGTGGATAGCTGAAAATTTACCCATGAATTGGAACTGATATGAGGGGCCTTGGAGCAATCTGGGGAGGAGTGTCCATCCGAAAGTGTGGGGCAAGTCATCCACTGACCACATCGGGTGAAAGCAGACTCAGGGGGTGTGGCCACTTGGCCGGGTGAACAAGTGATCCACTGGGCGCCTGGAGCTACCCCAATCCCGTTCGAACCCACAATGGTCCCCCTACAAGCATTGTGCAAGCTTCAATGTAATAAACTGGATACGTATAAGGGATACTTATAACTAATTACATTATGTAATTTACATAACATGAGTCCCTTGACCATGACTGTCTCTTGGGAGGGGGTGAAAGTTATACGCGTCCAACCATCCGTACTCGGCTCGGAAATTGTCTCGCAGGGCTTCGTGAGTGTAACGAACTCCGGTATCGATAGTTGCTAAGGGTCAGATAAATACACAATCTATATTAAGCCAGCCTCACGCATTTGGTTTCATATTAAATTGTTCATTATGTATGTTTCCTGTTCTACTCCATAGTATATCTTACCTACAACTACTCCAGTCCCATTATTACCACCCGGAAGTGCCCAAGCTTGATCAGCTTCTATCTTGGCCACGCCCCACTCCGGATTTATGATGGAGTTACTTTCCCCAATGCTGCTTTGGATTGGCTCAAACATGGAGATGACGTATTCCTCCCGTACTTCGGCAACCTCGGGGAGGGCAGTAATCCCTGTCACCAAGTCCATGTTAGCATCCTCAATGTATAACCTGTTGTTGATCCAGAGGGAGTGGAAGGTCAAGTTGGTGGTGGATAGAATTCTGAGGGCGTTCTTCTGTGACGAAGCCTGAAGTTCTTCTAATTGAGTCTTCATTGTTGTTATCTTGGCAGCACGGGAATCGGACTTCATTCCGTTAATCCTGCGAAGAACGGCTTCGTTCCCTTCAATAAAACTGACGACGACATTGGCCCGACCTTGAGCTTCCAGAAAGGCTAGGAGCTTGTTGTCAATTTTGTCGGAGGATGATGATGATGCCAGGGATAGTCCTACCAAGTAGGCGATGATTAGCTGACGAAACATTTTTGATCCTTTTTAGACGTCTATCCAGATTGGACTGAAATTGAACCATCCTTTGAACCTCGGTTTTTATATAAATGGCGAAGGCCTTGTTTTAAATGGATGGCGATGGTTATCATAACTATTATTATATTTCATTCCGCTTAAGATAATGTCAGTCGTAATTATCATACATAATTTAGGACATGTCAAACCAGAAAAGCGTTAATTGTTACGTCAATCAATTCAATGAAATTATATCTATTATGTTATGTTGAGCAATCATGATTTATGAGCCCCAATCACGAAGCAGCTTAGAGATTGGTTACTGCAAATAAAATTCCCCGACCATTCTTTTCTTATCATGAGTCATTTTGAGTTATCTTATATGGGCGTAGGCGAGAAAATCAACGTTGATTTCATTAATACTGCGATTCATAATAAAAATCTGTGAACACGGTTTTGTAGAGGTCAATTTGGTGCATCTTGTTCGCAAGTCCTCTTACGATTAGAGTTATAGGAGGAACAAATCGAGGGGAGATTTGCACAAACTGCTATACCTCCGAGTATACAAAATGGGATATGACCAAAATAGGTCTGAGTTGTGTAGAGCAACTCGTGCTCTATCGAGCGACATGTACTACGTCAAAATTGGCCTTTGCATGTGAGAGCTATTATTGTCTAAAACTGACCAACTCGTTAAATCGGATATTTTGAAATTTTAAAGTGAGATAACTTTAAACTGCACTGAGATTTTAGCCCGAATATTTTTCGTAAATGAAATGCGTAAATTTTCGATAATTGCATGTATTGCATAGCTTTTCTAGTTTTTTCTATCAGGTAGATATGTCATCGTAGTACTCTGGATTTTTACAGCTAGAAAATCCTGTAACAGGACAAAATGTGTTTAATGTCCTCTTCAATCGTCGTAGGAAGAACAGGATTCCTGTTCTTCCTACGACGATTGAAGAGGACATTAAACACATTTTGGTTTGTATCGGCCTTCGTTATTACTGTTGCCCCCATTTTATATCGACGAGGACATTAGAATTTCTTTCACGTTGACAGTGTCACATAATTTGGAAACAACTACTCTACTATAACCGCCCGATCATATAAAAAGGTATCCTCTTTCGCTAACAATGGAAACAATTTGACTCAAGAGGAAACCAACAACTTGCAATATTATTCCATTCCTATTTTTAGAGAAAGGCTACAAGGTTTGAAAGGAAAACCTAAAAGCACATCCTCTAAATGGGCTGCTTTTGTATTTCTGGAATTATGAAAGGATAGTTGAAGAGGGAGGAGGAAGCCACGCTTTTTAAAGGAGCTTTCAGTTCGAGGTCTCGGAATTGAGTAAGCAGTTGATGGAATTTTTCCACGTTCATGTTACATTCCTAGTCTCAAAGAAAAAAAATCGAGTCGTGAATTTATTCGCTATCCTTTCCAAACTCGCAAATCATTCATTTGCAATGAGGTGTCTATCTAGATCAAATAATTTTAGCCAGTTTAGCCACAACATGTTTATATTCCTATTACTCCTTGCATTTCCCAAGCCCAGCACCTTATCCACAACTGATGGTTATGGTTTAACAAAAGCTCATGATGCTCGCCTTCTAGCTAGCGTCAAGAATGAACTATTTTCATTCTGGGACACCTCGGTTGGGATGGACCTGGGTCATCTTCTCTCGGCAACAGTGAATGGGACACATTGCCTCATATTCCTGGACAACTTTCCCGGGGTTGACACAATCATGGTGGGCTCCAGTGAACCTGTCTTAACCAACACACCTGAGCTTGTATTATTGGAGATTGATCATAATTACTATGAGGTGGGGATGATCTCCATATTTTCAAATACTACAAATCCCGGAACATTTCCTCATCATTGCAAGGATGCACTGGCTGAATTCAGATACCGTGGCCATCTCTACTACCGAACTGAACGAATGGAGAGAGTCTGCCAAGGAATTAACTTCCTCTCATTTTCCTCGCGGAGCAGGCCATGGAACTGTGATGTGAGGATGAGCCTCCTTCCCTCCAGGCACCCAGGGCTGACTGATGTGGAGCTACAGAAGAAAGTCAAGGTGAGACTGAGAACACCGCAGAGCCAGCGCTGGGATGTCACTCATGTCATTAATGAGGTCAGATATGCACTCCCTCAAACCGTCCCCAGTCTCCATTTCCTCGTCGTCCAGGGGAAATCATTCAATGGAATTCGAGGGGGAAGTCGGAACAAGCTTCTGGAGAGCTGGAGGGAGGACTACGTAGCAAATAGGGAGTTTTACAGGTCCCGATTGGTGCAAACATTTCTCGTGAACTATGTCAATAACAGGACGAGAGGAATCTACAATTTCGCGCAGATATTTGAAATCGGGACAAAAGGTTCAAAATGGAAACTCTGGAAAGGCCAACTGAAAGGGATAGCTGACGAGTGGGAGACTGGAGGAAGTATAGGCAAATTGAACATCGATTTGAGTCACATCTTGTCAAGTACTGATGAGGACTACAATTTTGGCAAACATTTTCGCATCTGCCATAACATTCTGGGGAGGGGGGACGCTCATCTTCCCCTGCTTGAACTAGTCCAGGGGTTTCCCAAACCCAGCGATCAACTTCTCCATGTGGCGACATACCTTTGGACAGTCATCTGGAAGAACTACAGTTACCCCATCCATGACGATTTGGTGTGCAGTAATGGCCAAATCACAACGACGAGGACCACCACTGCAAATACGGTTTCAATGGATGGCTTTATTGACTACATTTCCAGTCCCCTTTATCTCCCTCTATTCATTCCGGATGACGCCAACGCCATTCGATTCATCACTTGTGGGCATAGGGGAGTCCAGTCAATCGCATTCCAGGAGATAATCAACGCATACGACAAGCACATTTGGTGCTGGCTCGCAATACTATTATTTGGCTTGCCTCTGATTGTCAAGCTCCTTCCGACTGGGAAGCCATCTCGCTCTACCTGGGAAAATTTGCTATCAGTGTGGAAGCTGTTCCTGGAACAGGGTGACCCATTTCCGGGAGACCTGAAAAAATCCAGCATTAGGATTTTGGCCGGGAGCCTCCTCCTAATGTGTATTGTGCTGAGCAATGGCTACAAAAACACAAATGTCTACAACATGATCCTCCCCAGAAGGTCCATTCCATACGAGTATTTCCATCAGCTTGTGGAAGACAACTTCACGATATACTCCAAGGCAGAGGATGTTACAATCCCGTTGTTCCCAGCCGGAATACCGAGAATTGTCCACGACAGACATGACATTCGGGATGATGAATTCTGGTCGCTAGTCACATCCGAACTGTATAACATCCAGAAGAGAATTGAGTTTCGCACCCGGGACTACTCCGACGGAGCAAGATGGAAGGGGCTTGACATGATTGATTGGGTATTTAATCACTCCGACCTTTATCCTGTACACTCCTTAAATGACTCATTTTCCAAATTGATGAGCTTTGCGAATTCAACGAAGCATCTAGAAAGGGAGGAGCGAATTGATCTTCAGGGTGGATTCCTCCAGGGAATAAATCTTGGATACCTGGAGGCAGAGGGGAATGCATTATTCCAGTCTTTGAAAGAGTGCTCAAAGACGGCCTTGATTTTAACTGGTGTAGACTGCCAAACCGTTGCAAAGGAGTTGAAATCCGAAGGGATTGGGGAGGGGGTGAGTGTCGGGAAACAAACGTATTTTCAGAACACGGCGAGGTTCCACTTGGAGGGGAGAATCCCTCCCTTTTTGCCCAAGAGGATTAAAGTGTTTAGGAAGTCGGGGGTGCAGGGCTGGTGGGCATCTTTGTTGCGGTTGGTTACTATGAAAACTGAAAGCGTTTTTCTGCTAGAAGAGGAGCCTCAAGCAGCCACGTTGCAGGGGAACATTGTCGTTATATTCATTTTGCTTGGGGTGGGTCTGGCCATGTCCGTGATTTGCTTTTGCCTGGAAAGAATCGGCCCTCAAGCAAAATATGTAATGGTTGGTTGTTGTGAGAGTGGTATAAAGTTAGTGGACGGATTGTGGAAGGGATGGAAATGAATGGGGTGTGGGGGTTAACTATCATTTAATTAAATTTTATGCAGCATTCGATTGATATAGGAAGTAACATGGGCCATAATATCTTTTACTGACTAAATCTGGGAGTAAAGATGTTGATGAGAAACTACTTCCTTGCAATCTGTAACTCAACATTAGCAATAGTAAAGGGCTAGAATTAAACATCTATTTATTTTTGTAGGAAAATTTCGGAAGACATTTTAGAGGACAATTCGGGACAAATAATATTTTGGGATGATGATAAAAAGATTGCACAGTTTACACTTCAAGAAAAATAAAACAGGCATCTATTTAGTCACTTCTTTCATTTTATTTACAAAAACTTTTAAAAAATATATAAAAAGTAAAAAAATCTATACAAATGATTGTCTTATTAAATTAGTTTTAATGCCATTATATGAGAGAATAATTCTATTTATAATTAAATTTATATGCAAACTTCGTTTCCGAGTAGCTATTGAAAATCAGCATTCCACGAATGAAAAAATGGGGACTTAAGAAAGTGGTGTAACTAGTCTTATTCAGTTGGTTGGAAATAAAGCGTTAATATATAAGTCGAATATACTAAGATTTGATGCATGTAGTATCTAGTATCTGGAATAAATATTTTAAAGGTTAGTTAATTTGGTATGAAAAGTTCGGTTCCCCATTAATGACAAACATTTGTCATGATGTCGGCTGAACGGTATGTGTCAATGTCGTGACTAATAATTTGATGTTTTTGAATAAAGCAAAACTTGAATTACTTTGCAGTTATTGTTGCAGCAAACAAGTGTCTTACTGTTGAAATTTTACTTCGTGTGAGCCATAACTGCAAAATAATGCAAACATTTGTAAAAAAAACCATCAGGTTCATATTTGCATTTTTTTTACCACTTTGAAAAATATTCAGCGGCTATAATATGCGGCCAAAATCAATATACAAGGCTGTGATCGAGATTCCATGTAATGTTTATCGCGCAATTAATTAGCTCAGTCATTACAAAAATGTATAATGGAATACCTGCAAATTTGTCATCACGCATCATCCAGTTTTCCAATTAAAATGTTCGGTCACGAATATGCTTTAACCCATAATATGCAGTATACATATATACTACAGATTGCAGTTTGAGATATTCCACCGCTCTCATATCAAATTATTCTAGACGTGAACACGCGACTACTCGAACATTAATATGATTTGGGAGGAAATTATCAAAAAAAAATCAATAACCTATTAATATGATTTGCTGATGTGTGACACTGAAGCGCTGAAGAAACGAAAGCATAAAATATTTTCAGCTCACTCGGATGAGGCCAAATCAAGATATATCTTGCCCTCTTTTTCTGTTATGACATATTTGAACGATTATTTTTTTTCTGACTAACTTGAATCACACTTAAACTTTCATTTTACGGAGCCTTTTGAAAATGAACAATTTGTTCAAGAAATTCCTAAACTGTCCTAAAAATCCTGAAGCCTATTTAACCCTCCTGTTTAATGGAGGGTATTTTTTACTATGTTGCCCATTTCGACTAAGCACAGAATCAAAGTCGACATCTGGATCCGATCAAACGCGTTACTTTATTGTAAGCTCTATCCCCCAGAAACTCCTTTGTGCCCTCTTTACATTAGCAACTATCCCATTTGTTGTGGGTGATATACTCCATGTCATACCAACCGAAAAAAGAGACCCTGTCAAATATTTTTTATTGGTAAATAACCTAGCTTTTTATGCACTCATCTTTACAATACTAAAAACATGTTGGGTTTACCCCGAAAAGTTTCTGGAAATCGTCAACTTCATTAAAGAAGAAATCTCATCGCCAGCAGTGTTGGGACCGTCAATTCAATCAAAATTCTGGCGGATTTTTGGGATCAATATGGTAACATTTTCCTCGTTCACGTTACTATGTCTAATGAATGATTTGAGTGGGTTTGTAACTGGGGATATGGTGATAACTCCGTCCACACATGGATACAATTCCACTGGCGGTGTGACACTATGGTGGAATGCTATGGTGGAGGCGGGCCGAACCACCTATTGGTTGGGTGGTGGCACCCTTCCTGGGAGTCAAGTGCTCAATACAGCAATTGGGATTGTGGCTATCGTTGGATGTTATCAAAGGTTATTTCTCTAATTTAACATTATTGGTATTTCATCGTTTTACATTTTAATTTATTTATTTGAACTTGTATTAACTTTAGACGAGTAATTGCAACCCTCTCATTTAACGTTATCCTGGCCGCTGCACTAATTCTGCGAATCGCCACAAAGGATTTCGCAGCCTCACTGGGTATTTCAACTTTAAAAGAGGAATACCGTGCAAACAGAAGCAAAAAACTGGATGTTGACGGTCAATTTAAGATAAAGGCTATCAACAGTGGACAGGATGGGCAGGTGGAATATGGAGGAGTGGTTCAGCATCCAAACTGGCTTGTTGTTAGAAAGGGGTATCGGAGCCTGAGGATTCTATCCGAGTTACTAAACGGCACGTTGGGGCTCTCATTCGGATATTATTTTCTAAGCATCATGATGTACTATGCTGCGCATTTGGATGCGATTCTCCTTGAGAGGAAGTCAGACACGATTAAATTTATCCAACTGATATTTACCGTACTCCATAATGTCTCCATTCCATTCTTGGCATCCGATGTACCTCAACAAGTAAATCTCATTAGATCAAGATCAAACTAAAATATGATATGTTGGCATTTGGTTCTTTGTTCAAAATTTGTATTCGATGCTTTACGTAGATGGATAAATTACGGGCTTGGTTGTCCCTTGGAGTAAACCTCAAGGAAATTCCTTTGGAGGAGAGGATCTCAATTTTGGATGAACGAAATTCAAATGTTGTAGCTATCAAGGCCGGTTCCTTCCCAATTACACGGCCTATGATGGCAAACGTGAGAGGCTCGGCTTTTTATAATCATAACATAATAATACATTCTTTTGAATAAATTATTGGTTTGTTATATATTGTTCTTTTTAATTTTCCAGCTCCTTGGTGTCACTGTTACTTACTTCGTTATATGTGTGCAAGCTTGAATGATATGGCATGGATACCTATGCTGATTGAGTAATGCAAACTTCAGCGTCACGGCACCTCACAAAAATATTAGTTCAAGTTGAATTTTTGTTATCAAAATATGTGAATGTTGACCAATTCCATGACCGCCAATCCAAGGCGGTGGAGCATTAGGTTAATGAGGGTATATTGCCGCATCCAGTCTTGGTTGACGGCAGTAAGTAATTCACTGCCTCAGACAAGCTTCCCATTGTGCTTGCTTGTCAAATGGCGCATCAATCCACTTGCAAAATATCCTCCTCTCAAGCTCAATGCACTTCATCATGTGGATGATGACAGCAGAGATAGGTGTGCTCCCCTAGTTCTGAGGTGAGTACGTAATTAGTTTGTAATAATGAAATTATATTGATGTTGGTAGCAAATTAATTGGGTTATAAAGACACTGACGCAGATCCTGTGGGGGCTATAATGTCTATCCAATTTGTACCATTTGGGTAAAGTAACGTTAGTTTGGATTACGTACCATTAGTGTCTGGAGGAAAGGATTTTATTTTCAATTATTTTTTAGTCAGCGAATAGCTCATATAGTGCCTAGGTATAAACGAAATTTGAGAAAATATTATGAATAGCTGACGTTGTTGACGTGTTGAGATAGTTGTCGTTTTAGAAAATTTGTACTTTGCTCCAAACGTTGTTTCGAAAAAAAAAAACAGTTTCATATTTTTAAATGTTAGAACACTTGTGTGTTCTAAGACGCACTAATTACTCGACGTAGTTTGTTAGTCTCATTATAGGTTCAAAGGTAGATGCCCTGTTTGAAATTTTGCCGAATCGTGCCAAGATTATTCCAACATTAGGATAATTACAGTTGAAGAAATGGCAAAAAATCCGATGTAGATAGCATAGTGCGGAAGTGGGTATGAGCTGAAATTGTAACCGGTGTGACTTTATCCAGTACAATCATTCCCACAGGATACCCACTTCCTTTTCATCGACTTTACGAAACTTCCAATATATTTTGCACATTTATGAAAATCATATTATTTATTTTTGACTGGGGGAATTCATGGAGTCTATTTGACTACTTTGGTTACACTGGGACCGGTTTCGAAATCCAAAATGAGCTTAACTGGTTAAAGAACATGGACAACTAATCACCGAATATGTCGGCTTCGACGATGGAAAACTGATTGGGTAATTGTGTCCCGTTCAATAGAGTAACTAAATAATGGTTATTAAATGGTTATTAAATGGTTACTAAATGGTTATTATTATTGTTCCCTTATGTAATTTCTGATATGGAGTAAGCATTGTGAATTATCTTATTCGTGCCTAGACACGAATTTAATAATGTTGATCATAATCTGCATCTGATTGAAATTATTCTTTTACAAATTTCTTCGCGTTTTTATTTCTCACTTTAAATTGTCTACATTCATGATGTATAAATAAATAGGGTTCTGCTATGTATGTAGCTAAAGTTAATTTCAACAAAAATAAATTGAAATTGATACAAAAAAATTGGCATCTCTAGCACTGCCACCCAAAATTTTTAGGAAAATTTTAAAAAAAAATGGATAAAAATTGATTCAAATGGTATCAAAACATAAAGTTCAAAATTGGATTGAAAAAAGGATGAAAGTTTAAAAAATTCTTCGAAAAATCGTTAAAACGTAAAACCTTGAAAAAAATCCGAAAAAAATGAATAAACTGAAGAAAAAAATGAGTCGATTTCAAACAAAATGGTTGTGAAATAGATTTTTATCAGTTCATAGCTTCTGCTTTTTAAATTTATGGAAATGCGAGAAGGCAGAATACAATTATTTTTTAATTTCGTAGTGGCCACCTTGGCGAAAACTTTGTTGCAGTATTTTGGCATGGTACACCTTCCAAAGGTTAGACTTAGACATACACATAAACCAACGTCTCTCAATAGTATATGGAGAATGAATGCATGGAGAAGCGTTGCGTAAACCAGATTATTATCTAGTATTAAATGGTTCGGTGAACACGGAACATTTTGTTTTAGTTTCCATATTGGTTATGAAAGAAAATCAAAATGGTGATGTATAAAGTGACAGTCCCCTAGAGGTTTAAACGTGGAAATCAGATTCTACATTAAATTGTTTACAATTGGTTTGGGACTTCGAACGTTTAGTCATTTTAAAGCAATATCAGGGTATATGTCATACTGTCTAATATAGTATGCCCCCAGAAAGAAATTTTAAAATGGAATGGCGCTGTAAAAACCTTTAGCCCGCTGACCCAGTGGACAAAGTCGGTACGATATTTTGTAAATGTATGAATCCATGAATGCGATTTTTTAAATATTAAATTATGAAAGCACTGGCTTTTGTAATTTCATTAGTAATTATATTTTGTATGTTTTATTTATTATATACATCCATTGTCTGTAAATTTCCAGAACATTATGTATTACTCTTATATATAAAACAAATTATATAATTTGAAATTAAATTAAATTACAATTGCCATGGGAGTTAACATAAAAAACGTTACTTAATTTAGTTATTTTGAAATGGCACATTTCATTTTATATTCTGTAAAGTCCAATCAACTATTACAGTGCAGCTAATAAGAACATGAGAATGTACTAGTGCTCTGATTTTTTATAATTGCTGCATTATTAAAATCATGAAGTAGCAACCCTGCGATAAGCCTTGGCTAAAATTGGCAATTAAATTAATTGACGAACTAATATTCACTTGTAACATAGGCGGTTCCATGTTCAACGATTTTCTTTTCAATATTGTCAAATTTCCAGCAACAACTAGATACCGATTGGGTTCGTCCTTCCTTAGAATGCACGATAAAAACCAGCTTGGCAAATGATCACTTCTGAATGTCGATACTTGTACTTGCCTTCATCCGAATATGAATTTGCTCGTGCTTTTTGAGAGTTTCGTAATGTCGAAATAATTTGCAGCAAAATTTACAGTCGTAAGGTTTCAAGTTTGAATGGATCCGCAAATGAACTTTCAAGTGGACGTTTTGAGAGAACTGTCGGCAGCAAATATCGCAAGAATATGGTTTAATCCCTGAATGTATCCGATTGTGTCTGGTTAACTCTTGTTTCGTTTTGAACTCTGTCTTACAAGTATTACACTTGAAGGGCTTTTCACAAAAGTGAGTAGTTAGGTGACCTCGAAGATTTGAGGTTGTGAAGAACAGTTTGGGGCATAAATAGTAATTGAAAGTTCGTTCCCGAGTTGATTGATGTAATTTCAAGTGGCTCTTAACTGCGCTTGAGCTGCAAAATTCTTCTTTACATTGAGTGCAAAAGTATGGGCGCTCCTTTGTATGTGTGCGAATGTGTAACTCTAGTTTAGAATTATTTTCGTTTGGCTTTTGGCAGAAAATGCAGTCGTATTTGGTGTAGCTGGAATCACTCTTTGGCTCATGAACAATTTTTATATGAAATTGTAGATCCGATTTCCAACTGTAACGTAAAGAGCAATGTTTGCATTGAAACTTCAGCCTTACTTTGTTGTGGATTTGAACATGTCGCTGCATGTTAGACTTCTGACTAAATCGGTTGCCACATATTTTGCACTCAAATTGTTTAACTCCGGAATGTATCCGTTCATGTACTTTAAGATGGAATTTGTACGCGAATGTTTTCTTACAATGTAGACAGACATGTTTTCGTTCTTCCTTGTATTCCATAACTGGCTATAAATTGCACACTATAAATATAATATATATTAACTTAATTTGCAAGTTTCGATTTACACTACTCGAACAGTTCGCGATTCCATTAAGATATTTCGCTAGATCTGTCACAGTGGCCGCGAAAGGCACCCGGCGGAGCAAATGAACATATATTATGTGAAAATGCACACCACGATGACACGATTAGCTATTTGTAGTTTTCCAGCGAGATGAACTGATCGTTCCGTCGATTTCAAAAGTATTAATTCTGCTACATCACTTTTCTTTTAAACAACAAGCAACAAGTAGAAAAAATATGAAAGTGCACTGATGCAACAGAGGAAGAAAATGCTTCTGAATAGGCACTCGACAATCGTCACTCTTCACACCAATGCATTGTTAATGTATTACAGAGAATCGTGATCATATCATGGGTATACCTGCCCTAGCATATTCGATCGTGCCCTGGACGTACTATCACTTTCACTTGAGTTTTGTAATTTGGACGACAAAAGCACAACATGGTCAGGATAGACGGTGATGATGCCAATCGGTATCCTACCCATGTTAAAGCCGTTTCGCGTTTGTTAGACATTTCACAAAACTCAAGTTAAAGTGATAGTAACAAGGAAGAAACAAGAAAATCTTCATACTTCTCATCCTGCTCCATGTCATTTTATCCCTTCCCCATTCAAACATACATATCATCTTCATGCATAATGCGTGCAATTTGTTAATCCATATACCCACGGTTTCTTTCCGAATACCTTGCATTAGAAAGATTTAAAGTAAAAAAAAATCCCTCCTCCTGGTTCGGTTAATATCTTTTTCCCAGTGATGTGAAAGGTAAATTTACAACAATGGAAGGTACATCTTGGGTGCAGCAACCATATCCAAAGGGTTAACTTTGTAAATGTATTCTGGCAATATTACATAGGGAATAATAGGGACGTAAGCTAATAATCTCATGCACTTAATATTTTTCCTTCAGTTCACATGAATTATTGTTCACTGTTCGCTTAAAATATAGCAATGGGAGTAGGACTACTTTTAGTAACTTACTAAACTAATATTTTGTACGACGATACATAATATGTATAACTAACGCAGGTTTCCCTAAAATAATTTGCAGCTAGCTTAACTAAGGTACTTTTTTTTACTTGACTTGACTTCGGATATCTGCTCTCGACAATCCTCATCGCATATATGTATTATACCGAAATTGTGCATTGCAGGTCTAGAGAGTCGTGATCATGGGTTGATGGGTGCATGTCCACCCCTTAGCGACCATGTCATGGAAGTTTAGCAACAATTGTTTCTATACCTAGTTTCTTTTTATTTTTAATTTAATCGAATGGTCCCTTCAAGACTATATAATTAATTATACTTTTCGCATGGTGAATTATAAATAAGTCGCTTGCAGCTTAGACGAGCTGAAGCTCGTCTAAGCAAAATAATAACTGAAACGGGATTCCTCAAAGAATTCCTTTCTATAATAACCGGCAACCCACACTAGATGGATTGGAAACGAAGTCAAGAAGCTAGTGATCTACAAACCTTACTCGGGTCGTATTTCAAAATTTTAAAACTACCATGCTTGTCGACTGTCTGCTGGTTGAATTCAAGAAAATAAACTGATGTTGATGAATAAAACACAAAAATAAAGCCGGGTACACATTTTGCGCATATACGAATTATATTTTAGACAATAATATCATCTAATTTAAAAATACATATATCTTGACAGGCCAAAGAAGAAAGTATTCACATTCTATTTTATTCAAGCCTGCCATCAAAACATGAGTATAATTTAAAATGAATGAAGAAGTTATAGGTTAGCATTATCTTTAAAGAAAGTTCATAAATTATCTATAGCACCAGCCAGAGATCTACGGGCGTTAATCCTTCCGTATCCATAGATATGGTTGGAAAACTGATCTGGCGGAATGCCTCCGCAAGCATAACCTTGGAGCAAGTTCTTGACTTGTGCAAAACTAAGATTCCTGTTATGTGAGAGAAGTAGGGCAATCGTCCCAGCAACATGAGGTGCAGCCATGCTCGTACCAGATATGGTGTTATATGAACTATCGGAATTCTGCCAGGAGGAGCGAATTTCTGAGCCAGGTGCTGACACATCCGGTTTCAAAATGCCACTACGGGCTGGTCCCCGGCTGGAGAATGCTGATATGACATCGGTCCGTGTAGTGGAACCAACACCAATAACTGTCGGGTTATCTGCTGGGGAATATGCAGAGCCACAAGATGGTCCGGTGTCTCCAGTCGCAAATACTGGGATAATCCCTGCCGTGTGCCAAGCATCGATAATGGAATCGAACCATGTCTGCCCTTGTCCGCCACCCTGATTATTTTAAAGGAAAGAGGGAAAATATTTATTATGTAATGAGGATGTGTAATGATTTGTGGATAGCTGAGAAGTTACCCATGAATTGGAACTGATATGCGGGGCCTTGGAGCAATCTGGGGAGGAGTGTCCATCCGAAAGTGTGGGGCAAGTCATCCACTGACCACATCGGGTGAACCCAGACTCGGGGGGTGTGGCCACTTGACCGGGTGTACAAGCGATCCACTGGGCTCCGGGAGCTACCCCAATCCCGTTCGAACCTACGATGGTCCCCCTACAAGCATTGTGTAAGTTTCAATGTAATAAACTTGATACCTATACGTAAAAGGATATCTATAATTACTTACATAACATGAGTTCCGTGACCATGACTGTCTCTTGGGAGGGGGTGACGGTTATACGCGTCAAACCATCCATACTAGGCTCGGAAATTGTCTCGCAGGGCTTCGTGAGTATAACGAACTCCAGTATCGATAGTTGCTAAGGGTAAGGTAAGTACATAAACGATGTTAGCGAGGCTCTCGTCTTTGGTATCATATTAACTTGTTCACCATGCATATTAGCTGTACTGCTCTGGCATTTCTTACCTACAACTACCCCCGTCCCATTATTACCACCAGGAAGTGCCCAAGCTTGATCAGCCTCTATCTTGGCCACGCCCCACTCCGGATTTATGATGGAGTCCCTTTCCCCATCGCTTTTAATTGGCTCAAACATGGAGATGACATATTCCTCCCTTACTTGAGCAACCTCGGGGAGGACAGCAATCGCTGTAACCAAGTCCATGTTAGCATCCTCAATGTATATCCTGTTGTTGATCCAGAGGGAGTGGAAGGTAACGTTTTGGGTGGAAAGAATTCCGAGGGCGTTCTTCTGGGAGGAAGCTTGAAGTTCCTCTAAATGAGTCTTCATGGTTGTAATTTTTGCTGTACGGGAAGCGAACTTCATCCCGTTAATCTTGCGAAGAACGGCTTCGTTCCCTTCACTGAAGCTGACGACGACATTGGCTCGACCTTGAGCTTCCAGAACGACTAGTAGTTTGTGGTCCACTTTGTCGGAGGATGAAGCCAGGGCTAGTCCTACCAAGTAGGTAATGGAGATGAATCGGCGAAACATTTTTGGTCTCTCTCAGAAATCGATTCAGATTGGACTATATTTGGACTACCCTTGAACATTGCTTTTTATTTGAATGACACAACTATATAACAGTCACATAACTGCCCATGCATGGTAGCATAATTGTGATTATAGTTTTTTCCGTTTAGATAATGCCAATCATAATTATCATTATTTAGGACAGGCGGACAAATACATGTCATACAAGAAAAGCGTTAATTGTCCAGTCCATCAATTCAACGAAATGTGTGTTGTGCAATATGATATGTCCCGTTACCTGTTGAGTCGTTGAGCAATCATGAGTTACGATCCCCAACTAGGCAGTAGCTTAGAGATTGATTACTACAAATAAAATTCCCCAACCATTCTTTTCTTATCATGAGTCAATTTGAGTTATCTTAAATGGACGGGAAACCCGAATATAGTTGATTTAATTATTATTGCGACTTTATTCATAGCGATTGTGGTACTATGCAATCAAAACCATAAAATGAAGCAGCTAAAAACAACAACAAAAAGTTGTAAGAAAGGATAATGCAACTAGTGGCATACGTTTTTCATGTCATTTAAATTTGAGGATATCAATAAATGCTACTGTCTAATTCTTACTGCTCGGTGCCCAAAAATGAATAAGTTAATTATAGCCATAGGGACATAAATAATCCATTGTGCAACAATGCGCAGTTAACCGCTTAGTATGCATGTCCCAAAATATTTTCCTATAATTTTTATGTAGTATATATAGAGCTCCGGAGCTGTCTTTGTATGAACAACGTAACTACGACCGTTTTATTTTTTTGATATTCAATAAGTTTAATAAATTTGTCATGTCTTTTCTTACAAGTAAATTACTAACATTAAACATATAGACAGACAGACATTATAAGCAACTTAAAATAAGTATCTGTTGTAACTACAGAAATAAAAGCAGATTTCTGCCAGAACTTTCCTTAGGAGGAATTGAATCCATTAATTGCTGCAGCAAGGGACTTGCGAGCATTGATCCTCCCGTATCCGTAGATATTGTTGGGTATCTTGTCAGGTGGGATGTTCCCACATGTTTGTTCACTCCCAAGATTGCGGTCAGTATTATCCTGGAGCAAGTCCTTGACCTGATCAAAGCTAAGATTCCGGTTATGGGATAGAAGAAGAGCAATCGTTCCGGCAACATGGGGCGCAGCCATGCTCGTACCAGATATGGTGTTATATGAACTATCGTTGTTACGCCATGCCGAGCGTATCTCAGAGCCAGGGGCTGACACATCCGGTTTCACAATTCCACTGCGAGCCGGACCGCGACTTGAGAAAGGAGAAATCATATCGTCCTCCCGGGTAGAGCCAACAGCAATAACGTTGGGGTTATCTCCTGGAGAATTTGCAGAGCCACAGGTGGGTCCGGCGTTTCCAATAATAAAAACTGGGATGATGTCAGCGCTCCGCCAGACATTGATAACGGGATCGAACCAGGTTTGTCCCTGCCCACCTCCCTGAATTGTTTGGTTGAGAAAAAATAAAACAATAATATAGTTGGCCCTGTGCAAATTCTCAGCTTGTTATCAGCTTCCACTCAATCAATCAGTCGAATTTGCCATACCCAAGAATTGCTAACGACATGAGGAGCCTTGGAACAATCAGGGGAGGATTCCCCATCGGGAAGGGTGGGACAAGTAATCCACTGGCCGCATTGGTTGAAGGCCATTTCAGGGGGTGTGAGTCCGAAGGCAGCTGCGCACATAATCCACTGGGCCCCTGGGGCAACCCCAATTCCACCTGAACCCACTATAGTCCCCCTAAATGGAAAAATAAAACCGATTACTCCTAATTCATTTTAATCGTAAGTTTAAGTAAGCGTAGACAAGAAGGGTTAGCGACGTACATAACGTGAGTTCCGTGACCGTTGCTGTCTGACGGGAGGGAATCCTTTCGGTACGGGTTATACCATCCATATTCTGCTCTGAAGCTATCCCTGAGAGCTTCATGAGAGTAGCGGGCTCCGGTGTCCAGCGTTGCTGTGAACAAAATAGGCAAATTTGAAATATTAACGGATAAACTTAAACTTATAAGTAATCATTTCTTATTGCCCACAACAACCCCCGTCCCATTATTTCCTCCCCGAAGCGACCAAGCTTGTTCAGCTTCAATCTTGTCAATTCCCCACTCGGCTTTTATGCGGGGTTCACCATCGCTTTCAATTGGCTCAAACATGGATATAATGTATTCCTCTCGGATTTCGCTAACCTCTGGTAGATCGGCAATAGCTGCCATCACGTCAGAGGTGACGCCCTGAGCATATATCCTGTTGTTGATCCAGAGGGAGTGGAAGGTCACGTTGTGGGTGGAAAGGATTCTGAGGGCGTTCTTCTGGGACGAGGCCTGCAGTTCTTCCAACTGGGCTTTCATGGTAGTGATCTTGACGGTACGGGAAGAGAATTTCATCGCGTTAATCCTGCGGAGAACGACTTCATTCCCTTCCGTGAAGCTGACGACAACATTGGCGTGACCTTGGCTTGCCAAAATGGTGTTCAAGTTAGGGCTAATTTTATCGTGGGAAGGTAAGGCGAGTGCAACACCAACCAAAGTTACGAGAAGTAGTTGCCAAAACATTTTGCTCATTGTCGTGCAAAGTGCAAATCAATGCTATGAAGTTGAATAGCTTTGTGGACTGTTCAAGCATCAGTATTTATGCTTGTTCCATTCACAGAGTCCCAAAAGGAAAAACCTGAGAAAGCAACCTTGCTGTACTAAATTTAGGCAATGTTATCGTGTGCCAATGCTAACCAATAATGTGGACCTTCCATGTCAATCCAATTCCAATCTATTTATTTCAGATAATGCATATTATTCAATGAATTGCCGAGTGGATATGATATGGTTTTTCCCAAACTACTTTCCTATTCCTACTCTCATGTTTCCTTTATTAACTTGTCAGTCATCCGTCAAACATAATTGATTATCATTACGTTGTAAATAAAATTACCCAATTGTCTTTCCTTATCAAATTAAATCATCCACTTAAAATTATGTCACCCCAGAAGCATTGTAAAAACGGTATTGTGTCGTCTGTGTCAAAACGAGATTATGAGTGCAGGGATAGTTGATGGTCAAAATGCCTTTGCTGAATTAATCAAAGTGAAATGTGTGGACGCCTGGATCATTTTATAATTCTCCAATTCCATTACATCATGTTCATTATTAATTATTAACTAATGCAAAATTTTTAATTCAAAAATTATAGTTTCCCAATGATTGCAGTATTAAGCGAAGCCACAAAGTTACAATTATCAATTACAATTAGGCAATTAAACATGCAAAATGAGCTTAGCAGAAATTATTACAAGCCACTTAAAACCTAACTCAACTTCAACCAGAGAGCGACAAAGATTCATTTTTAATCAATGTAAATTTACACTCTAGCAATCAAGGTAACTTCTTCTCCCGGCAAAGATTTAATATTGACCCCGCATTTCCAAGAACAGATCCCTTCCTGTTTCAGTTGGGAACGTCTCCTTGAACAATTCCGATCCCAGAATATCATCATCCGAAAGCCTAAAATAAAAGTAAAATTCAGCTCATCGTTAAATCAAATCACATTGCAAACAAGTGGTTAGAGTCAAAAAATATAATTCTAAAATTTAGTCTTGCTTACAACGATAAAACTTCCGCAGCCTTCTTTGCCAAGGCATAATCCTTCATGAGCTTAGCAACTCCATGTAGGAGGAGCGCCACATCCACAGATATCTGCAGGGCAGGACGTTTGAGCATAATACCCCTCATCGTTTCCTTCAGCGCTGTAACTTCGTAGTAATCCCCCATTTCAAACAAGGTCAGGTTCATTGAAGCATCCTTCACGGGACTGTATACGCCGCCATGATACAAAAAGGCTAGAAAAGCTTTCACTTCCTCCTTGCTCCTCCCAGGCATTTCAATACGACGAGTTGATCCCTCGACAAAGTGACCCTCGGTGAGCATCTTTGCAATAACTGGGCTTTGGGCTAATTATGAATCATACGGGTTCGTTTTTAATCAATTTTGATAATTGGTTAATTAATATAAATTATTAAACAAATTCAGATTTTACCGATAAGTATCCCCCCATGACATGGAATGGTCACGTTATTCTTCGCAATTATTTCCACATCCGTGCCCAGTTCTTCCGCCAGCAGTTTCTTTGTAAGTTGAATGGCATGAGTAGGTGCGACCTTGAGACAGTTGCAACTGGATTGCTTAATAGCCAGGCTAAGATCATAAACCTTCCATGCGACCAGCGTATCTATCTCCGAAGTAGAGCGGAGTTCGTGGTAAGTTCAATTTCAAATGGAAGGCGGAATATTTGCCGTGATCAAAACCCTGGTCGATAGCCTGAGGAAGCAATTCTGTCAATAGTTCAAAATAGGGTAGTCAAGGACATTGGCAGGGATTTTTAATTAAAGCTTTAGCAAAATCAAAGTACAAGTCATATACTTTTATTCAGTTTCATTACCAACATAATCAAGTCCTCCAGTTGAGAATACATCGACGGTAGATGTGGCGCCGGACAAGGCCGCCTTCAGTTTCACACCGAGCTTGTCATCCTTCCCATTTCCCATTACGGAATGGAGCCCTTTCAGAATTTCCCCCTCCAGAAATATGTCAACTGAACTGACGAGTTCGAAATCATCCTCAGAGTTTCTTATGGTGTGGACTGTGAACTCGACATATAGCTTCCTGGAATAAAAAAGAAGTTTTCCATGTTAATTTCCAATTTTTTTAAATGTAATCATAAGTTTAATTCATTAGACTTAACATGATATGATATGTAGTTTACGTGACATGGCAATAATTAAATTAAGTGATTTGCATTTATTTGTATCTACAAATGGACAAAATATTTTTACCGATTTTCGTGTGGAACCATCTCCTCCAGCCGTTTCTCCAGGGAGCGCGTCTCTTCTTTAGAGATGCCATTATATTGATCGTCACCGTTGTTGCTGTCATCAGCCAATATTTTACAGCCACCATAGTTGAATTCGAAACGAGCTGAGGTGATATTATCTGGATTTTTTTGAACGATCTGCTCCTCATTTTGGAGCAGACGAAGCTCGGTTATCAGACACATTTAAAAAAATACTGATTATTTAAATCTGAAATTTATCTATTTTATAACATTAACTTGATAAGGCTCAAATCACTAATGGTAAACAAACAGCCACATTGAAGCTACGAAATGAGAATGAGAAATGGGATGTGACTATGCAAGTGCAGTATTTCAGTTCATAGTGGTGTGACATGGGGAAATATTAGGTGAATGTTTATGCTCTGATATGTTTTACCTTTTACTCTGGTTGCAGCCTTGTCTGTATTCAACCGATATCAAATGTTTTGTAACTTCAAACTTCACTACCATCCTTACATATATGAAATTGGATATATACAAGTAGAAATGGGATTAAAGACCAAGCTATTGAGAAGGGATTGACTAAACTGTTATAGTTTTGACTTTAGACAAGAATCTCTAAATCCGATCAGGAAAAAGAAGAGTACTTTGGGACAGTCATTGACTGAAATGGGAATCAAAGTGAGCGAGTGGATTACATAGATACCCACATATTATTAGGTAAAAAAGAAGACTAACTGGTTAAAAACCAGAAAAAATATAGGATGAAATATGAAGCAACGAAACAAGCCAAAGTCAAAGCAAAATGCTGCAACTACAGGTAAGTTGTACTATTACAAACTTACAAAAATCCGATGGTCTTATTTTTATATCTTTCAGATAAACATATTTGTAGCCTACCTCTGTGTTTTTTTTTTCAGATTCCTGGAAGGACGCAGAAGGACTAAAAAATAAAATGGACAAGAAGGAGTTCCCTTCACTTCAGTCTAACTCAAACAAAATGAAAAGGCACATTCTACGTCATTACGAAATAAAAATATGTCCCATCCCAATCTAAAAGTAATTCCCAATTGACATCATTTAACTACCTGTAAAAAATACCAAATGTCAAATTCTAAAACTAAACTAATTACTCTGCACAACCCTCCATGCATGTCCCTCCAATTACCTCGGGACACCTAGAGCTTTTCGCTACCATAATACAGACAATGGATGCGGAACTTTAAACTGTAAAAAAATAGTAATCTCTCTCCGTTTCTGAAGCAAAATATTCCATCGCTCCCTCCCTTTTTGAAAAATATAGTTTAACTCTTTCTCCGTTTCACAAAAACAAAAAACATTTTCCTCTCTCCTTTTCACAAAAAAATCCCTATCACTGGTCGTCTTTGACAAAAAAAATCTCGCTTCCCGTTTCCACGCATTTCCGCAAAGCATATTTCCTCTCACACCTCCCGGTCCCTAAAATAATGTTTTCCTCTCCTTTTCAGAAAAAAATGTCCCTTTCTCTCCCCGTATATGAAAAAAAACATTCCCTCGTTTATTACTAAACTTGTTAAAAAAATTTGTTCTTTCTCCCCTTGTATCGGAAAAAGCAAATATATTTTCCCTCTCTCTTTCACCATTTCAGGAGGGAAAATATTTTCCTCCCACTTACCGTCTCTACAAAAAAAAAATGTTTTCATCGTCTGATTTCTTCTTCCAGAATCTCACCGTTTCTAAAAAAAAAACCTATATAAATATACTTTAATGGGTTTTCCCTTTGAACAAAATAAACTGATAATTTCGGCAAATATGTTACTTCGGACACATTGGCTTGGAAGATTACTCCGCAAATTGAAATGCAAAAATGACACATCCTATTTTATTCAATCTATTAACATTTGGCGTCATGTTTTGGTGGACCTTTTCCCCACTTCCGATTTTTTTTACTGAGCGTGAAAGCGTCCTTCGATAACACTTAAATTTCTATCTCAAATTACAGCAAGTAGCTGGTCCTTTGCCATTTGCACATATCATGTGAGGGGTTCGGGTTAGCGACTAAAATAAAATAATAATCATTTTGCAGTTGGCATCCTGTCTCCCAGACATTATCACAAACAAATCGACAATGCACCACAGCACCATCATTTTCCTCCACGGCCAGGGATTCCTAATAATTCCAGGCTTCTGTTTTACAACCCATTGGAACCCAGATATCCTGGAGGCTTTCATTTCGCTCTCCTAGAAATTCGCAGTGTGAGCAGGCTCATATCCAGAACGGAAATCCCACGCGGAAATTTAATCTGCATGTTATGTCATCCCAGCACAGGGTTAATGGTTCGGTCAATCAATTCAATGACGTGTATGATGACTCGTCTCTGTGTCTCGCTAACTTTTGAGCAATTCTGATTCATGAACAATAATTACGCAGTAACTGAGTGGCTGGTCACTCTAAATAAAATTCACCTCCACGATCTTTTCTTATCATATTTCAACGTCTTCTCGTTGTTTTTTTAAAAATAATTTTAGCCAATTTATCAGCATTGATTACGAACGAGTTTTGCTTATTTATCCAGTTCCTGGGTACTGAAGGCAGATGACAAAGTAAACGACAACAACGCCTATCATCTGAAAAAAATCATAACCGACAAAATTAGCTCCAGTAAATCACTTGAGTTCATTAAAGGAATTACTTCAAAATGCATAATCTCACATCAGCCAGCAAGAAATACGTTATTGCGAAAATATTTCCGCCCTTGACTGCCACGGCATTATCATTTAACCCTTCCACGGCTCGGTATAATTCATCAGACGGAATTATTTCTCGGTTGATGTCCGCTAGCAGCCACTTTTTAAAAGTCCCCATCTCAAATATAAAAAAACACGCCAAAATATCAAACTCTGGGAAATGCAGACAGAAAAGAGAATTAGTTAAATTAATTTTGGTCAGCATCTATTTTACCTGATGGGGAATGTCAGCAGCCAACAGAAGTAATGCCATAGCGCCGCCAAAATGGAACATAACCAAAAATATTTTCATTCCATCCGGATGCTTCTTCACAAACTGGGCGTTGAAATGAACAGAGTAATAGACGATGAATTGGAACAAATAGAATCCTAGAGCCGTGCCCACCACCTCATTTATCATATCCGAGAGAGTGGCCAACGCCCGATATCGCAGTTTGATTACCCTCCAATTCAATACTCTTTTTTCCATGGGCTCTTGTATCCCAACTCGGTTGATTGATAGTGAGTCAGGTTTTGACATTTTTAGTTGACTCTCAATTTCCGACTTAAATGTACGGACTGAGAACCACAGCGCCAGCACAATTACAGTCAAGAACAAGTCATCATACATTACGGCGATGCGTCTAATATTTCAAGTTTCAAAACATATCAGATTTATTAGTACAACTAGTTTGATGCTTCTTTCAAACATATACATGCGCACTTACCTCCGAAAGTATCCTGCGGCGGCCAAGACACCAATCATGATATTCAACACCGGGCTCTCCCCAGTTGTATGACGACCAATGAAGAAGTTGAAGTGACCGTTTTCCTCCATGGAATTCCACCAAGTGGTTACGCCCCAGTTAGAAATGTGTATGGTCCCTGCAATAAAGGAGGAAATTTCGAATGTTGAATACAAAATACCCATGCAGTAAACAATTGCTGAGTTGCTGTCCAATGCTCGTCGATTGTTTGACTGCGTTGTGACCAAGTTTTCCTCCTGAATTATAAAATTCACAAGGCCGACTATCTCCTTCTGATTGAACCAGAAGAGTTTCAATACAGACCAATTGGCCAGGGTGCCCACGACATTTTGAACAATCTCGAAGTACATGGAAGGATCTCTGGGATCACCCAAATTGTAACGTCGATAATCTCGAATCTTCCAGAACATGTAGAGCACAGTGAAAAGAATGCTGAGCAGCTTTTGTGGGAGCCAGGCAACTGCTGTGTAATAGTATGGGGAAGTCCTCCTGGTTACATCATGGTTCAACTTTAGGCGGAATGGGCTGCAACCGAAGAAATATGCAAAGTCGAAAAATATTTTCAAACCATGAGCAATTTTCTTGTTGTCTTTTTGGGGGTTGGAAACGTTAATAATGAAATCTGCGGGGGAATTTTGTCTTTTAGTCATTTTCGTCGGTAGCTTGTTCTACCTGTGAATTATGAAGGCTCTCCTAGTGGAACTAATTGTGAGTTCTCTTCGACGGAGCCAGACTTGTTGCAAAGAAGGAAAAATCGAAAAATGACGTATATAATATATTTCATTCTAATGTCACCGGAAGTGGGCTGTTCAATCATACTTTATCATACCATTATGATTGCCGTGCCTTGTCTCATGTCATCCATGCTTCATGCATGGATAGCCACAATATAAAAGAATTTTTGAAACCAGCTACTCAACTGGCAACTACGTATTTAATACAAAAAGAGATTGATAATGCAGATAAGAGTGTATTGATATTTATTGATTTACGTAAATGTGTTTTTTAACTGACATGCTTATAAGGACATATCATATCACTTTCTTCTCTAATAGTGGAGTGTGGAGCTTTCGTTATTAAAGCTAACCAGTTCATTTGTATGCATATCATGACAATTTGTGAAACTACTGACGACATTCTGTAGATGTGAGACAAACTTTTTAATCCACTTCACGAAAATAAATTGAGGTCTTACTTTTACGATTATCAATTTTTTTAAAGCTGTTTTCAAAATAACTTTCCTCACATCCGATCCATAATATTATATGGATCGGTGAATACGTTTTCCAATAATAATTAAGTGGGAATTTTTCTAACCTCAAGATATCAGCAGAATATTATTGGATATCATTCCATACTTAATTGTGGTCACAACTTGACTTTTATCATTCCGTTGTGAATAACCCAAATGTCTTTTCTTATCAAATTAATTCGTCCTCATAAAATTATATCATGTCATAAGTATTGCAGAAACGGTATTCTATCGTCTGTGAAAAAATATGCAGAAGCAGAGCACAGACAGTTGATGAAAGTGACAGTCAAAAATGCTCTTGTTGAATTAATGAAATTTCAATGTGTGGACGCCTGGATCATTTTCTTATACTCCAACTCCATTACATTATTATTGCCATTTATTATTTAACCATGCTTATTTTAAATTCGAAAATTAAGTGTTTCAATGATTATTGCTTACAGTATTCAGCAAACCCACATTCAAAATTATATTTAATTGGCTAACTTCAATTCAACCAGAGAGGCAGCAATTAATTTAAACAGCCTCCTGCAATCAAGGTAATTTCTTCTCCCGGCAAAGATTTATTATTGACCTCGCATTTCCAGGAATAGATCCCTTCCGATTTCAGTTGGGAAAGTCTCCTTGAACAATTCCGATCCCAGAATATCATCATCAGAAAGCCTAATATAAAAGTAAAGTTCAGCTCATCGTTAAATCAAATCAAATTGCAAGACATTGTTAGTCACAAAAGATAGCATTACAATTAAAAAGTAGTCTTACTTACAACGATAAAACTTGCACAGCTTTCTTCGCCAAGCCAGAGTCCTTCATGAGCTTAGCAACCTCATACAAGAGGAACGCCACATCCGCAGATATCAATATTGCAGAACGTTTTAGCATTATACCCCTCATCTTTTCCTTCAGCCCTGTAACTTCGTAGTAATCCCCCATTTTAAACAAGGTCAGGTTCATCGAAGCATCCTTCACTGGACTGTCCACACCCCCATAATACAGAAAGGCCAAGAACGCTTTCACTTCCTCCTTGTTCCACCCGGGCATCCCAATACGACGAGTTGATCCCTCCACAAAGTGACCCTCCGTTAGCATCTTTGCGATCACTGGGCTTTGGGCTAATTATTAAAATTACCAGGTTGAATTATTAATCGGCTTTTCATTTATATTCGCTGCAATATTTTTTTTTTAATAATTCAGATCTTACCGATAAGTATCCCGCCATGACAAGGAATGGTCACGTTATCCTTCGCCATTATTTCCACATCTGTGCCAAGTCCCTCCGTCAATAGTTTCTTGGTTAGTTGAACGGCATGGGTAGGTTCGACCTCGAGGCAATTGCAACTTGCTTGCTTAATGACCAGGTTAAGGTTATACACCCGCCATGAGACCAATGGATTTCCAAAGCAGAGTGGAATTCCTGGTAAGTTCAGTTTCAAATGGAAGGCAGCATATTTCCCGTGATCGTAGCCCTGGTTGATAATCTGAGGAATCAAATCTGTTAATAGGTCAAAATAGTGTATTCAATGTTTATTGTATTCATTGTATTTAATTGAAAGCAAAGTAAAAGTTAATACGTTGATTTAATTGCTTACCAACATAATCAAGCCCTGCAGTTGAAAATAAATCGCAGCATGATGGGACACCGGTCAAAGCCGCCTTCAGTTTAACACAGAGCTTATCATCCGTCCCATATCCCATTGCCGTGTGAATCCCCTTCAGTATTTCCCCCTCCACGAATATGTCGATCGATTTGACGAGTTCATGGTCTGGTTGAGAGTTTCTTATGGTGTTGGTTTGGAACTCAACATAGAGCTTCCTGGTGTTAAATGCACTTTCCCCTCAGTACAATTTAACTATCACCGCTAGTATAAAAGGCATGCAGTCGATGTTAAGACTCCTTTGGGTTAAATGTACTTTGCATGGGGAATGCAAAGTCAGGAATAAACAAAGTCCAGAACACGGCGAAGAGTTAAAATGCCCCATCAACAGAACACACAGCCTGTTATAATTTATTTCCTCTGCACACAGTTCTCATTCACATCCAATAGTTACAATACTTTACCAGTTTTACTAACTTAACTCGATCTCTCATTTCCCTCATATAGATCTCCCCACTCCATAACACTTTAGTGGCTATATCTAATTTAACAAGTATCAGTCACAGAACTCCCCTCCCCATAACACTTTAGTGACTCTACGTCTAATATAATAAGTAACAGTCCCAGCTCTCCCCATTTATACAAACAGTTCACACTCTATATGTCCTTGAACTAGAG
>JAQIXQ010000499.1:0-27574 GCA_034700485.1 Pseudosinella alba
CACCTGAAATAACTATGTCACAAAATCAAACATGAAATTTCATTTTTGTTTGGCGCTAAACTAGTTCGGTTATGGGATTGTACAAAGCTAAATATTTTTGTTAGCAATAATTCCATGAAACTTTGACTACTAATGTCATTTTTAATATTTTTATTGCATGAATTGCATGGATTAACTGTCGACTGTTTTCCATTCGTTCAAACGAAACAACCTAACTGGTAGAAATGGTATGGAACCTTTGCCGTGCTAAAGGGAAATTAACAATGACCAGTTCTCTTATTCTTCAGGAAAATTAAGTGCTTCTGTCCAGGGCTCAGTATTCACCTTCATTTCCCTCATTTATTCCATTTGGATTTCTCAACTGTATCCTAGACTCGTAGAAAATAGAAGTAGAAAATATGTAGCTCCTTATTTATTTAAAAGTTTTTTAGGAGAAAAACAACTGAAGACTTTCGTTTTCTAATGCAACGCGCAAAGAAAAATTGTGAAAAATCCCATAATAATATTCCGGACTTATTACCATAGCTGTTGTAAAGGGGAAATTAATGCGATCCATTATTTTTCACTTTTCTGCACGAAAACATACCATAAATGGTCTGAAAGATTATTCCGGGATTTTGGTGAAAACATTTTAAAAGCATTTTGTTTATTGTTTCTAATTTGCATTAATGGAAGTGAAGCAGAATTGATATAAAATTCAAATTTTTCCCCAAACCCACAAATTGCTCCAATTTTCAACATATTTAATTTAAATTTGTTGAGGCGGAGCAGATGCTACAAATTGCATTAGCATGTTCAGTATGCCTTCAATATCAATTATCGTCGACATTAGCGTATAATTGCTAAAATGAGCGGTTTACTGCTTCCTATGTCTATCTAGAGCCAAATTTCTGTGTCGAAACGAAAAGGTAATTACCACCTGAGTATCTACAACATTGCCGAGTGTAAGAGCATGGGAGGGGATTTTGCACAGATGGACGATATTGATGATGTTGGCATTATACATTGTGCATGGCATGGTTGATGGCCCCCTCTGGAGTACACCACCATATCAATAAATTGCGAAATGATTGTTCTCCCAGTCGGCGATCATTGAAGAAATGAAGCGTTCATCACAGACACCGACTGCGAGAGCCATTTCCATTCATTATCGTTTTGTTTGTTCTGTGGATGATGATTAGAATGGGAATGGAATGGGTTATATTGACACACTAGATAATGATGATTTAAGCCTACTCATTATACTCACCCAGTTCCTGAAACATTTGCATTTGGGTGGCTTTGCATCTTTTCTATAATGGAATTGGAGTGAGAATGAACGAAAATGGATAGCGGAGTCTCCAACTTTTAATAAAAACTGGAACAATTAGCTTTTCTAGATGATGATGCTTTTCCCTCCCACTACTCTCCATCCTCCCCAGTAAAAATGTTTTTGTATAAAATGATGGTAAACCACATAATTTGACAGAATGGAAGATGGATAGTAGAAATAAATGAGATTGGGGAGGGAAGTTGGTTCACGTAAGAGAATCAAACGAGCCAAGCTAACATTCCCTATACTTCTATTTACAGTTTGCTTTCCTTCCTTGAAAATTGAACTCGATCCCTTCTGGGATGTTCCAAGATCCAGGATCAGCATTACGTTGCATTGAGTAAGAGTTGGCATATGCTTCTTGGCTATACTCTGCCTCTGCTGGATTGAGAGTAAATTGCATACGCCCTTATACTTAAATCATTTATTTAGTTTCATCAATCCAAAACCTGTGGAGTTTTGGCGATTCCTTGTGGCCCGACTGTGAGATGATGTCTGCTCCTAAAATGCTATATAAACACTGAAAATGGAACTCACTCCATTTTTCCTTTCTATATTCTTTTATTGAATAATGAGGAAAAGTATACAGACGGAAGTGGACATGGTAAACTTACACGTTTAAAATGAGTTTATTCGAAAACGTAAATATTATATATTATTAAGGTTAAATGGCCATTTCTGCGCTTATTTTCAATTTATGCAATTTATTTATTTATCTAGTTCAAGTCTAATAAAGTAATTACAAGCCTACTCCTACTTTAAATTCAACAGTGAATACTGTTGAATACTGTTGTTACTTCTCTACCTACCTGTTTTCAACTCCTTGACTTTTACGGGGAAATGCTTTCTATTATCTACTTCTCAACTTATACTTTCCAGAGAATAAATCTGATAAATGAAGGACTCCATAATATGCCATGCTGCTTTTCTCAGTCAGTCCATGCTAGTCCCGGTATGAGTAAAAAGGAGAAAGCAGCTAATTATAAATTCAAATTTGGGGCAAAACACGAAAAATTCATCATCATATATAAGAACCACAGCCAGCGCTTTCGTAACCATTTGCACTTTCACTTTATTATGCAGACAGAAAGCATATGCACAGGACTTTTACATTATTTGTAACTCCAGCTTTAACTAATTCATCAGAGGCAGGCAGGGTTGGTTATGCAAGGGAAAGTCACAATAGACTTACATGATCCCCTACTCCCCCGCATCCTGTTGAGTTTAAACTCTCAGCTCAATGCTCGAGGAAGAGAAAGCAAATTGTTCCTAAGTAGAAAACAGAACCGATTGAGTCATCCTGGAGATTGACGATGTGCATTTTCTATGCCCCCACACCTAGGTAGGTATTTAAATATGAACCTGGCGAATAGTGCTTCGTAAACGAAATCCCTTAAATAGGTAACATCGCGAACTCGAGGTTTCATAATTTTAATACAAATAAGGAAAAATGAGATACACGAATAAACAAGTAGTCAAGGTTGAAAAAAAATACGAGAAGAAAACGGGAAAGCGGAGAAAGTTTTCCTAAAGAAGCAAAACTTCTTGATACCTTCTTAAGAATGGAACCAGGACCACCATCGCCATTTTCATCTTATCTTTCACTAACTTGGATTAAAATGTTTTTTTTACAAAAAGCCATAGGTAAAAGCATTTACGACAGAAACGACGAGGGGGGAATGGAGAAAGTTGGAGATGACAATGCATTGGTGTGAGAATCCCGAGTATTATGTCTTCTCTCGGAGAAACAAAAAGACGGAGATCAAGGACACTGACGATGGAGCGATGAGGATGTTAAAAGTACCTCCGGTGTTTCGCCTCCCTCGAAGAATGAGCTTGGAAGCTCCGGAGCCTTTTTGCCATATATCCCCCTCCCGCTGCTTTCTTAAAATTAAGAGAATTAAATTGCAAAACGGAAAACAAAAGCTTCTTGTTTCCTTCCAAGCAAACTGGCAATTTCCTGCTGATTTAACGTATAAAGTACGTCATTTTTCTCACCGAGCCCTACAAAGGATTTTTCTCTGTAGGTTTTCTCGAGAAAGGATTTGTGTTAGCTTTTTTAGTCTGTACAGCAAATGCAATATTTATTTTGTTAGGAATATTATTAAATAATAATTGTATTTAGCTTCTACTCGAAGACTTTATAATAGGACTATGGAGGAGTGGATAATTTGTTGAACAGTTATTGATTTTGCGATGGAGTCACACATTTTCGGATTGCCAACGGAAGTCTGTCCTCTATGTTATACACACGTATGTATCTAGAGTGACAAGACCAGACAGGAGAGCTTTATTATTATTATTTATTAATAGGGTTCCAGCTTTCTACTTATCTAATGTGTGTGTGTCTTTATGTCATTTCCGTTTAGGCTTGAAACCCGGGATGACACTCTTCCTGTTCTGACTGTCTGTTTGACTGTCTTCTCTTATTTTGTAAATTTTAGTAAATTTTTTTAACTCTTGTCCCATGATGCTCCGCCGCCCTAACGCTGACAATACGATATACTAAAGTGTACAGTTTTACCAGAAAAAATTCTATAATAGGATCCTACATTGGAAATCCAACCACACAACCTGCGTATTTCATTTCCAGGACTTTCTCTGACTCTGATCCTATGAAAAGAAGGGAGCAAGTTCGGCAGGCGACAGCAAATATTACAAAGTTCCATCCTGTCATAGAAATGGGAAGCTCATGTCATTCCATATCATAATCATCATCATCGTCCCTTCACATCCTTTTCATTTTTTACAAGATAGAAGCACAGACCCACAAACAGAAATACAACACATTATTCACATTCCCTTCATGGCTAAAAATATTTGTGTCGATTGAATGGAATGAAATAGCTGAAACATAAATAGGAAATACAGGTTGATTATAAAATAGGACAGACCAGCCAAGCGCCTGACATGCCAAACCAACTTTGTCTACGAAATTCTTCCCATAAAAAGTTTGCTTTCTCCGGGCAAGTAAATATGTACAATGCATGGGTATAGAAAGTGAATAGGGGTATGCGACCAGAGGTACTGGGGGTTCTTTTCAGCCACCACCTGTCCACGAATACCAGTAGAAAAATAGCAACTTTCACTCGTCCCTCCGGTGCTATTTCCTCAGAAAAGCGAAAAAATGATGACAAGTTTTTAACATTTTTTATATTCCTGGAATTGACCTGATGCTCCATAACTACCCCACCCGCCCTTACTATTCATGCCATAGATGCGATGGGAAGACATATTAACTCCCAACATCAAATATTTGGATTGTCCTTTTACGTCCCATTTGCACACATTCACCAGAACTACCCGCATCAACTGGCCAAAGGTACACTGACAAACACTCAATGTGAAATACTTCCCTTCCATACACAATCGCGATAAGATCCGTGAATGGGAATGGGATGGAGTGGAAATGGATGTTGATGGTAAACTTATTTTCTAAAGCAATAAAAAACGTATGTATGAAAAGAAAATATTTTGATTCCCGTGGGCACACGGACCAAAACCATTTCAAAGGAAAATAAACTAGTTCTATTTCATTTGCCATCTCCACTTTAGTTGACAAAATATTATCCTAGTTGGGTAAGTTTTTATAGCAGGTTGGGAGAATATAAAAATGATGCCTCGCATTTTTATTCATCACCTCTTATCGCGACATTTCGGAACTATTTTGATAGAAATCAATAATAAATGTTAGTGTATATATAATAGTACAGGGAGATTCTCCTTTCCAAATATGTCATATAAAAGAATCTCTTTCCAAAGTAATACTTTACTTTAACTGGAGCATTATCGAAATTTCTTATTTCGGATGTAACTCATCAGCAGGATCCATAGTCCTCCATTGCACACCTGAGTAACTCCGACAATTAACGGATTGCTTGAATTTTATGAACAACGTCTAATTGGATAGGTTTATATTGATGCTGAAATTATTTTTAGAATTCATTTCTTTGGCTACATTTTTTCTTTCTTCTTCGTGTAAAAAATGTCAAGGATGAGTAAAATTTTGGCTGGACCGAAGGAGTTCTAACGAGTAAAATTTGCAAATTCACGTTGTTTTCCCTTGCCACTCTGAGAGTTGAATTAATTATTCGCAAACAATATAGCTAGAAAGCATTATTTGATTGGAGAAGGCTGGACGAAGCTGATAGCTATGGCTTAAGTAGGAATTATATTATATATCATATATCATATATATACCATTATATCATATATCATCATATCATCATATCATATATCATATATATCATATATTTATATCATTATATATCATATATTATATATCTACGAAGGTCTTTTCATATCTCGTTGCCAGACTTGCATAAGCTATAACTTTTAATGGGTTCATTCAATTTTTTCCTCCTTTTCATCACAAGTACACACAAG
The DNA here is from genome assembly GCA_034700485.1 of Pseudosinella alba. Lineage (NCBI taxonomy): Eukaryota > Metazoa > Arthropoda > Collembola > Entomobryomorpha > Entomobryidae > Pseudosinella > Pseudosinella alba. The sequence goes on from JAQIXQ010000499.1 coordinate 5,699, forward strand.
CCTAATAAAGCTTTTCCACCGAAGGACGAGTGCTTCAGTGCTTTATATAAAGAATGCCGCGGGTCGATGTCGGAACCTTTCCATAACCCCATTTTCGCCCCCTCGTCCGAGTTAAAGGTCGCCCCAAACATTTAAATTTTAAGTTTTGGAAATGAAAACTTGTCTGAGGGTATGAGAGAAGAGCTGCGAAAAGGCCGGGTAAAGCTCAGCAAACTCAAGTTCCACAATTTTCTCTTTAAGCACGCAAGAAGTGTGACCGATCGATTGTCGAGTAATAGAAAAAATCCGTCATGTATTGTTTGATGCCATGTTTCTTGATATAATTTTCTTTTAATGTTCCCAATATTTTGGTATAAGCTTGCCCAGTTAGTGAAGTGTCTTCACAGAAAATTACGGTCATCAAAACTCCAAACTTATCCCACAATACGAGGATGATAAACTTCTTCTCTTTGCGAATGCATAAGATTTTGTCAAAATGAGTCTGCCCATGAAACAGTTCATTAGTTTCAGAAACCGCGTGTAGCCAGTCCGATAGAGGAGAAAGAGAGCTTTCTCCCCGTCATTTTAATTTTTAACTCACAAGCAAACACCTTCGATGCAACGAAAGGTAAAGTTTTGAAAAATAGGAAAAAAATCTATCGAAAATTATCTTAAAAATAGCATGGTTCCTGTTGTAAATGCTCTGGAGCTCACCAGTTTCTGAACCTACTGTGAAAGTATACATCATTGGAAAGAGGAGAAAATTCTCTATCGACTCATATGTCAATGAGAAGTAATCTCTAATTTCTTGCTTAGATATTTACAGGCAAAGTCTGGCAACGAGATATGAAAAGACCTTCGTATTTCCCCTGGAATTGGGCTACAAACTACTACGTAACTTAAAATAGAACAATAAATATCTCAAATCATTTATTATTATAATTCTATCTTATTATAATTATAAGATCTTGCTAAGATACTCGGAATAATAGAGGGATGGAAGATAGGGAATTTTGGAATACTTAATTCCCATCCATGGAGCATTCACTGCGACTTTACTTTATTTGTAACAAATATGGCAAGATTAATCTTATTACAGATCCAGGCACCACAAATGTGTCTTTGTAAACTCATAAATTTATCACAAGAAAACAGCAAAGTTTTAGATAGACAACGACAAAGAATAGTCACAGAGTTTTTTCTTCCTTTGTGGGAATAATGAAGGGCATGAAGCAAATCTGACCGTCTCTCTCTGAATCTGATTTACTAAACCATCCTCAAATATGTTGTTTGAATACATACAAAAGGCATTCCTCTGCTATTTTCATTTTTTCATTATTCTATTAGTTTGCATTTTCTGTCCTCAAACTTATTGCATTTCTAACTTTCAAACTTGTAATAAGGAAAAACTAGGAACGTCCGTAAATATAAACTTCAGTGTTTAGCTAGCTAAAGTAACAATTTGAAATAAATCCTAGGGAATTAACACAAATACATCTTAAATAAACAACATCGACAATTCCGGTCCACCATAAATTCATATCTAACCCATTTTTTCAACGGAAATTAAACATAAAAAGTATTAAGGACGTTATCCGAGATACAAAAAAATATTACCTGATAGTCCTGAGGTCCGTTTTCCTGCACTCAACTAAAACTTTGTTCTGAGTATGAAAGCACGGAAAGAACTTTTATGGCCGAGGTCGCACCAAACTTCTCAATGCACAATCATTCAATAAATGTCCACTCTTTAATGCTTAAAATATCAGTTCATCTTTCCAATTATTCCACTTCAAAGAGCATTCTCTGGGAGAAACTTTGAAGTCGAGTCGGATATAAATACGGTAAATGTGGAATTTGTATCCAAGAGATCGCCGTCATCGTCCCCGTCAAATCATATATTTTTTTTTGAAAAATAAATAAAAGCTGACAACATATTTCCTTTCACGTGAATTATCATGCCACTTTTGGAAGATAAAATCTGATTATGAAATTAATTCAACAGGACACAGCAACGCACAGTTTGCAGATACAGTTTACAGTTACAGTTTGTAAGATGTCCTTCACTCTGGGTAAACGATTGTATTGTCTTCTCATCTGAAAATTATATAAAAGAAAGTACTTTTAGAGTTGACTTTGTTGCCACATCTTTATTATATTCAATTTTTACGGCCAAGCCAATGTGATGTCTACTTTCCCCATACTTAAAAATATTAACAAAAATAGTACCGCCATTTAATAAGAGAAATGATTTGAGGAATATTTATAACTAAATACAGACCCTGTACTTCGCATTGCTTCCATTCATATACATTAAATATTAAGAGCATGCACAACGTGGAAACTACAAAATCCCACAAATTAATGATGATTGTGATAGCAGGAGCGTACGAAAAATGCAGAACTATGCAGATTTCAATCGAGTGCCTTTGGGATTAGGCATCAACATTTGCCGAGTAAGGATGTTCCCCACTTCCCATAGAAAGAATGAAATCCCAGGTGAAGAATACGAATGGACGGGGGAAAGAAAACTCGCAATTACCTACACAATGCTACAAAAATATCTACATGCCTCCATATTGATGCCCCCTCTGATTTATTTTTTCCTTCTTTTCCCATTTCAGTCCAACTCCAGTATCTACAGGCTATTTATATACATTTTTGCATCCAGTTGGAAAGACAAAATTGTTAAGCGCGAAAGAAAAACACGAACTTACTTCCACTCACAAAAAAAGTCCCCCACGACGGAAAAAGGAGGAATTCATATGGAGATTCAATGAACCTCCTTTCTTCAATCCCTTCAATTTTATTTCACATCTCAATTCTTTGATTCCGAGTTTCATCCTAACTTGTTCACCTTTGCCAACGAAGCAAACGAATTTCTTCTTTTAAATTTTCTCGAGTTTTCGATATCTTTGAGTATGCTCGTTTAAAAATATTATAAGTTTGAATGATGCCTTATATGGAACAAGGATTGGGAATTCGCCTCTTTTAGTGAAGAGGGTAATTTATATGTAAATTTATATTGACTTTCTTTATTTCTCATTCCCACTTTATTGCCGTTGCGAATTATTTATACCAATGCAATAAATGTTCAATTGACCAGGTGATTCTACGCCCTCTCTAAAGTAAAATTCAACCTATTTTATACTAAAATATCTGTCAAATCTCGTAGATGTTTTTAGCACCGGTGCAAATTGCAGTACCAGGGGATGTCAAAAGAGAAAAATTATGTGTCTTGTCAAATACTAAACGAATTCCACAATTTGCCCCCTTCGATAAAACGGGCGGTAGTATCTTTCCAAAACTGAAATACCGATTTCGATCACGAAGAACAAAAATGTGTAAAAGTGACAAAACATCTCAGGAAAATAAGTTCGTTCAACTGAAAATAATTCGCAAAGACGAGGAAACGCCGAAGCAGTAGTCATTATATTCCACGTGAAATATTACTCTGCCTGCAAAATAGAAATGTGTCTCCCATTCTGTCATCTTTGTATGAATTGTCTTTAGCAATCCCAAATGCCATATCAAGAATCTTTCATTTCTGCAATATGCGAGTAGAAGGGAGAGCTTAAATTGGAATACAAGGATGAGGATATTTTTAGGGAATGACAAGTACAAAAAAAACACCTTTATGAAATTTACACTTATATTGCTGCAAATTTTCCGGTATTATTTCCCATTTCCCCGAACCAGTTTGAATTAAGGTGCTAATGCTTCCCGGGAAAACGGAAGCAAAACCTTCCCAATTCCATTTCTTATTACTACAGTTTGTGTACTGAATAATGTAACATGAGCATAACAAAATGGTATTGTTATTGTTTATAAAAATTGTGCACTCGGGCGTGCCTTTCTCCTAGAGAAAGTTAGTTTAATATATTCATAGAGAAAGTACGGAAGTGGAAGTTCTCCCGGAATCTTTTATTCCAATGAAACTGGAGTAGTCCTCGGCAAGATGGGAAATGAACATCCATTTCAGTTTAATTTTAAGAGGATGGAGCGTAGGCTGGCAGTACAGGCCTTCCTTCCATTTCGTTCTTCCTAGTTATTTACTTGTCGTATTTTTCAAAGGAATGGAGTCTTGAACTGCATGCACATACGGCACCAGGCTACTGTCCCAACCAAATGCATGTTACAGGAATGAAAACAGCACACCGCATTACTATCAAACCACAGGATGACGTAGATGGGAAAATTATTTTCATTCCCATTGAAATTGAAGACTACTCTGACCTCAAAATGACAGGATCCAGCTTTGGTAATTAACCAAAGAAATGATGACAACAACCAGCTCTTGTCGCTGTTGTGGGTAATGTACTGGTAATAAAAATAAGAACAAAATAGAGTACAAGTAAATTACAACTTGCATGGATTCTTTCTCTTTGGAAGGTTCATTTTGGACAATGATTTCCACAAGTGTAATTGGAACATTGGGCTTGGGCTTACGATCTTATTTGTTTGTTTTTAGCTAGTACTAGCTTGAATATGCTGTCGAAACCCTCGGATCTACTTTACTACAACGTGCTGGGAGATACAATAAAAAAATTGAAGGGTTGCAAATATGCTGCATATTACATGTGAATGGATTAATGGATAAAAAAGGAAACGCTTTTTAAATCCAGCTCCAACTTCATTTAGCTCCCTAATTTCTCCTATCACATTCCAAGAATAATTTCAACCATTCATTCTTTATTACGCAAGTCTATTTTCCTATCGATTCTCATCAGTAAATAGTGCAAGCAACAGGCTTTTATTCCAGCAAAGAATTGAAAGACATTCCTTTCGTACGAATGCAGTTTCACATATAATTCCGTTCTTTTCTTGATGGGATTCATGGGGGAATGGTGTCCAACTGATGGCTATTTCGTGCAAGAAAAACAATTTAAGTCAGGAAAGGACTTCGTCGTTTTTTTTTGCATTCTGTTTTTCTCTGGGCTAGAGAAAAAGGTCGAAACTTCTATTGAATCGATTGACAGGCACAACGTCAGCTATGCATAGTCAGAGTCAGTCAGTCCTTTATATATTCGTGGAAAGTTGCTAGTCCCATATAATCCCTTGTCTCTAGATCTCATTCCCTCTTTTCATTATTCAGTATTAGAAGGAAGCTACAAGTGTAAATGTAATAGTCCAAGAACGTGTCTTCTACCAGCAATTTATTCTATTAGTTAGGCGACGTTTGTAAATTCGTATAACTAACGGAAAGCAAGGACTGCATCAGGTAGTAAAATTCGGGCTTTGTTTAAAACAAATTTTCTATAATGCATAATCGATATAGCTATATATAGCTTAGTTTTCTAGGTTAACAATTTGCCAGGTTTGTCGGTTGTTGCTTTTTAAGTAGTCAGTGGCATTATTGGACAGTGTTGGCGCAATTAACAAATGTGGTATTTTAAAATATCAAATATAAATACTTTGATATAAATAAATAGTTTTTTTGTCTCAATTGACCATTCATGCTTTCTTAGTTCTGGCTCCGTATTTACTGTTCGTTGTAAACAAATTTTCCTAAATTGTATGTCGCAAAATATATGACTAGGTTACAGTCTGCAACTTGCAGATAAATGATTGATGATTGTCAAATGAGAAACTGAGACAGTTTTTCATTCTTCTCAACGACTCTATCTAGAATAATCAGCGCATGGCATAAATTTATATCGTTAGGTATGGTATCTACCTCATATTTCCCATAATGAAAGGGAACTAAAAATAGCACTTACTAATTTTCCCGTTGAAATAAGATAGTCTCGGTAGGCCCATGGGACTCACAATATTCCTTCAGTACCTACCCGTTGTAATATGCCAGAAAATAAGTTTGTCCCCGCCATTCCCGTTTTCCCTTGATGGATCTTATCTCAGCGAAATATTAAAGGGGAGATATTTCAGATTAAATGTTCGTCAATGTACTTTTTCCCAGTTTGCACAGGTAATTATTGCCAAAGTGTGCAAAAGGGACGGAAGAAAATAATGCAAATATTTAAGTTAGGAGTTGGGGTGTACTCATACATGAAATGAAAAATATGGGTGGATTACTAAGTTTTGGCGCATCAAGTCATTCCGGGGAACCCGAAAAAAAATCTTTAAAAACTTGCCCAAAGTTTTTATTTCTAGAAGGAATATCACCAGCGGGGCAAGTGAAAGTTTGTATTTTTTTGTGCCCATTTATGAAGGAACTTTGAAGGCCTAGTTTTCATTTCTTTGCCCTGTTCACCAACATACTTGCATACTTGCATACTTGCTAGCCCTTAGAAAGCAAACTGTTCTGTAAAGAATTTTGCTAAGCAAAGTTGGTTCAGCACGGCGGGCTCTTGTCAGATCTGTCCCTCTTGATAATCAACCTCTATTTCGTATTTATGTCCCAGTTACTTTCATTCATAGAGCTGAAATAGTATATTACATATACTACTCATGCTTTCATTCTATTCAAAGGAGATATGATATGTGGATTCCGTTGCATGGCGTTTCTCTGGTGGTAGGAGGACCCTTGCAAATAAAATCGGAAACGATGACGGGAAATTCTTGTTGTTGAAGATGAAAAACATGAAACCCACATTTCTATAACAGGATGAAGCTTTTTAATATTTACTGTCGTCTGTCGAACTTGTTCCTGTTCGTTCCTGGAACCGGAGCGGAAGAGAATTTTATTTTTTTGAATGCAGGAACCAGACGGTAAAGGCGGTTTTCATATGGAATGAATATATGATATGTAATTTTACTTTCACTTTTCAAACTGAACGTTTCCCTTGATTTTTGTGACATCGGGATAGCAGCTTCATGCTACAGACTTTTACAGTACAAAGACAATAGACAATAGTCTATCTTTAAAATATAATCTTTACTTAAATGGAATATAAACTAGAGAAAGAATGTAAACTATAAATGAATCCATGTATATATATATTGCTCTCCTCTCGTCAAATTTGTTTGTGATTGTCGATTGAATGTGGAGCAGTGCTGGTCGTCGACAGTCAGAAAATATGTGTGATTCCATCAGAAAATCAATAATTGTTCAACAAAATGCCTCTCAGCGATCATAAACTGGTGATCGGACAGAATTGCTTAACCCAAAACTGCTAAATCTGAAGAATTTTTTCGAATTTCAGATTTTTAAAATGTACGAAACTGCTAATAACTGCCCAACAAACTGCATATCAAACAGGGACAATCAACTCCTTCTTCGCCTATTATCAACAATAGCCTTCACCCCACAACTGATAAATATAAATATTTATCGCTACTCATTTTTATTCGAATCCGGAAGTGTGCTTTTTTACATGTTTCTTTATACATTCTCCGGGATATATCGAATATCCATTTTCGATCCTACGGATGACTTAACCTGAGAAAATGTGTCCCATTCTCGTCTGAGAATGGATAGAGAAAACAGGTAGCGATAAATTTTTGACTCCAGAGAAAGTGTTGCATGCTCCAAAAAGGAATTTTGTGAGAAGGCATCCGACAAACTTCCTCTACTTGGGAGCTGTTTCCCTGCCTTTTTTCTCCCACAAGGTTGAGAGCTGGGTTTGAGCTCAACAGGAAATAGGGATATAAGAAGGAGTCTTGTAAAGCAAATACATGGCTTTTCCATATATCCCCGTAAATGCGATAAATTAGAGAAAGTCTGTGCTTCGCAAAGGTTACATTATCATATTTATAGGTATGTCCTATGCCTTCAGTCTGCATAAGGCGGAATTGCAAAAAGATGGGAAAGCATGGTTCAAAAGATGATGAATTTTTCATTTTTAGCCTTGAATTTAAATTTACAATGAGCTCCTCTTTCCCCATCCTTCACCATGACTCACTAACTGAAGAAGTTCAGCCTAGTTGGAATTCTTGTGTCTTTGAGTCTTATTTGTCCTTTCAGAAGTAAGTTTGGAGCAAGATAAGAGGAGCTCGTATTTTGCAATATTTTGCAACTTAAGAGGATGGAGTAATGAACATGAAAATGCAATAAAGAAATCTAGTCATGTCTATTTTTGGGAAAGTGGGAGAAGAAAATATCAAACGGTAAACATACAATACATGGAATATAATACCAGGCTAGAGTTGTTGTAATCCCCCCATTCTTAATCACATTCATTATCTTCCTATACTTAATGCATATCAATAAATCATACAATTTGGAAAGCTTAGATTGCTGGGTAAACAGTAATGAAGCAATCAAACTATGAATTGATAGTTCTGCTGCCATAGACCGTTGTTATCACTTTGTATAACATTGCACGATGGAAAACTTATTAGGTAAAATATCGGGAGCACGGAATGGTCAGCCGTATAAGCACACAGTTGCTGGTCAGGAATAGGAGGAGATCGTTATTCAAAGAGTTCAATAATTTGTTCAATAAATGCACATAATTGGTTTGACAGTTTATAGAATGGCATCGTACATTCGTAGAATATCCCGCTTGGAGGCTAGTTCATGATTTTCCCCCTTTCCCTTTTGTCCGTCGATATTTTATTGGTCGTATTAGCAGGCAACTACAAAACCTTTGTTGGTACGGAATTTAGTTTGTTTTTAAACGAATAGACGAATTTTCGCAACAAAAAAGTACAGTGACAAATTACCAAATAAATTACATACAAGGTAGATAGTTTAAAGTCATTCACGAATTCTTGGTTCGTTAATTAGCTTCAATTTGACATTAGATACTGCCACAACTTTGTTTTAGTAATTGTTTTGTTTCAAATAAATTGGTCCCGGAATTTTCCCGGTGGTGTGTGGTGGAAAATAGTTTCCAGACGAACTGTTCAATGTACCTGCCGCATAGCAGGGTGACCATACTCGCTAAATTCTAATAATTCATATAAGGTGACATGAACAAGACAAGGCAAAATGCACTCGAGAGCACTGTTTTTGTTACAATATGTATTGTTCTGTTCACGGCTGGAAAAATTATATTCACGGTTCATATAACGGCACACCCCACCAATGAATATCATAATTGCATTATTCACCACGATTTCTTTACTGTCGACCTCATAAAATTACATAGTGAAACCCAAAACTGCTTGAATATCTATGCTATGCTATATCTTTTACCATCCCCTCAAAATATGCCTTCGTAAGTAAGTTACAAAAAAGTTCAAAGAAATTCCAAGCTCAGCAGGAGAGAACGGCACGGTTCCATTCCATTGTTAAAATGAGAAGGAGAAAATTGAATGTTATGTGAGAACTACAAGTCCAGTTTATCATCCTTTATCAGAAGAGTCTGTTATACGCACATATCTCTAGCTGGCAAATAAGCCAAATCATTGGGAAAGTGTCTCTGGATAAATGAAAATCATTATCAGTCATGTCACATTTAATAATATTCACGCCCATGGAAAAAATCTATGTATGAACTTCATATCTATAACATTAGATTAGACGGCCAAACAGCTTACTCTTGCAGTTTTTGGGCGAATAATAATAAGAGAGTAAAAATGATAATGATAAGATCATGATCCAAATGATACGAGACAGATATGAGGAATGATTGTCTGTCCATTAAAAAATAATAAATGTGATGGAGGAATCATGCTCCTTGCTGTGTATGTTCACTGACCCATTATCCTGCTCGATACCATTGAAAGGAAGTGTAGTGAGGGTGAAAATGAGTGACGGATATTCCATGGTCGTAGGTTATTTTTTGGAGAAAAGTGAATAGTTTTGGAGTACCACTTCCGCTGCGCAGAAGCCTAAAACGTGAATACCGAATAGGAAGAAAGGCAAACGGAACGGATTTTTCTCAAAATAATTTTGGCTGGAATGAACTTGAATAGGGCATAATAATAGGGGAGAGTACCAACCCATGCCACCAAACTAGCAAATTGGCGTCATGAAGAAATTCGGTGGAAAAAAAGCTTGAAAAGATGAAGGGATTTGAATAAGAAATAACCCTTTCTAAATTATGGGAGTGGCATTGGATTGTCTAAAGAAATGTTGGTCGATGCCCGTCTCAACTAGCTCCTCTGTATATCACAGAAGAAAAAAGCTTTCTCCTCAAAGAGAAAGTTTTATGCACAGCACTCGTTTAATAAAACTCCACAGGAGGAACTGAAAGAATAGCAAGAAAAGTCAAGAAAGTGAAAAAAATCCAATTGCCCTATATAATACTACGTCAGCATTACATTTTCAGCAACACTATTCCACCTCCCTCTCAAGTTGGGCCAAGTCATCTAAAAGTTCAATTCTTCTAACTTTTAAGTTGAACATCAAAAGACTTAAAGATTCTTTGCTCGCAAATGTCTTATTTGAAACTCTTTTTTGAAGAAGAATGGAGTCCTTTAATGAGCTGAAGCTGGAAAGTTGGATTCTGGAGACGTTGTAGTGAAGGAAGGAAGGAGAAGGAAAGTGGGAAGTATTCAGTGGGATTTTCTCCGAATCCCGATTGATATCAAGCAATCACCGTTTCTTTTTAAATGTGGAAGTAATTGATACTTGTCAAAGTTTAAAGCATTACTCAAAGTAAAACAGAGGTTTTCCTTATGTGCTATGCAATAAAATCAAAATAACTTTCCCTCACATAATTCCAGTTTACCAAATTAACCATATTCTGCATATCTGAATTCCATTGATTTTTGGAGTGCATTTCTGTTACTTATTTAGCTTAAATAAAATCTACATGTGAACAAGATAAAATTTAGTTAATATTCAATTAATATGATAATCATAATGGCTGAACTTGCAAAATATGCTGAAAACATTAATTAGCTCTTTCAAGCATAAAAAGAAACATGCATCCACTTATTCCATAAGCGAGCTAGAATCATTATTAGGTAACCTCTTCAGATTCCCGTTTCCAGTTTTATCAGATTTGTGGGATTGGAATTTGGAACCTGATTTTGAGTCAGCTCAAACTTCACTCCTAAATCAACTCCCTCGCTAAATAAGCTTTTCAAGTTGGTCAATTTGCGTAAGTAATTTCGAAGCATGGGATCGTTCAATGAGGCCTGAAACAGGAGATGGTGCGATGAAGCTATTAATACATTCTACATATCTAGTCCCAACTGGAGAAAGGAGTTGCTCCATAACAAAAGATCCAAAGTTGAATGAATGGAAGGGGATCACGTATAATTTTGTTCAGAGCACAGAGCCTACTTTTTCGAACAGGCGGGTTTGCGTTTTCGCATGCTGTAAATTTCTTTTTGTTAGCTATGTAACAAACTGGATAATGTTTACAAAGAGTTGACTTGCTCCAGTATCAACTTCAAACAACGTTTTCGTTTTCATCAAAGTTTGTATCGAGCTTTCCTTTCTAGTATACAATGAGTGGAGCATTTTTTGCTTGAAAATAAAATCAAACCGATCTACAATTATATTTGTTTAATCATCCCAATGCTAAGCCATCCAAGTTCGTGAATCTTCTACTTTATACATTACATCAGTTCCAATTGGGTGTGACAACGACACCATCATTACATTAATGATGCACTAATGTGATTGCAATGCAAAGTGAATTCTAATGTTGATTTGACCACATACCCCAAAACTCCCAAACAAATATGTACCTATACGTCACGTGGTAACTTTCATTTTATTTTGATTCCTTATTTGTTCAAAAGTACACCCATTTCTTTTATTCAAATGAGTTCATATGCTTTCACCTTGATTTCCCAGAGGTATACTTTCACCCTTACAGCTCACCATCGTGTGTGGCGTAATTCAACATTGGCAATCTACTTCAGTGCTGGTAAATTCATACAATTTACGTCGCGAAAAAAGTTAATTGCAATATATCTGTAGTCATTCCTTCTGGATTTGAATTAATATTTGACACAAATAGATGACAAATTTTACAGGCATTTATTCACTTGGATCCAGCCAGTGGCAAACATTTCCAGCCAGTCAGTCTTTTGATAGAAGAATCATTTGACATAGGTGTTTAAATACTTTGGTCATCCATATATTTCACTTTATCTTCTAAAATTTTGACTCATGTACAGTTCATCGCATTTGGTTTCACGCGACAAAAGATGGATGGAGGAACGATAATGTGCCACTTGTAATGTGCATATCTACGAAATATGAAAGTGCCTACGTCCTGTTGGGCACATGCATAGTTCAAATCTCTAAATTTCAAGCAATTGTCTAAGTTCATGACTGGAATAAGTTGAGTTAAAAAATTGGGAAAATGAATCTAGCTGTATTTTTTGCACGGGGAGACCATAATCATAACCCAATAGTAAAAATTTATTACTTCAATAAGATTCCTCATGTTCATATATCATTCGTGGTTCGTGTAAACTTCGTGGAATTTGGTTAAAGATCGTCTCTCCTTCATTTTTAAACATGACAATGATGGATTGAGTAAAATACAGGGCGAATTTTGTATGCATGTGCTTTACCTAAATTGCGAAAAGATGAATCTATCATATATCTTGCCATGTATCATTGTCTGAAATATCTTCTCCCTATTTTTGAAGGAGACTATCTCGCGTCTCTCTATTCCTGCCGCTTTCTGTAAATATAGCATAGTTTAGCCTGGGGGCCACCAAAACAATTTTTTAGTTAAAACGATTCAGTGACTACCTGTAGATACCCTGACTAGTTCCAAATGATCATGATATGAGAAATGGTAAAAGATGTATGAATGATATGGGTCTCTAGAGTTTCATGATGTCTTTTTAGAATGATTACGATTATGTTATTACAACATGTAGCTAAATGTATGACGACTTGAATATTATATAGATAACACTTTCACCATTTGATATATGTGCGTGGAATATATTTATTCGACTTCGGGATTTTAATTTTCTTTTAGTGGGTTATACACTTTTATTGAGTTAGTCATTCAACATTTCTTTCGACAGATGTAAATGTAACAGTTAACAGATATTCGCATGGCAGGAACATTCCAACTCTAAATTGAGATCATCATTAGAATCCGTGATTATCATCATCATCGCATAGCATAGCATAAAGAGAGGGCAGTTGGATCCCCTCAACATTCTCAAGTGTTCCTTTCGCAAAACAGAAATATTCAGGACACTTGTCTTGAGCCATGTGCCCTGGTCATTATCATCTATGACCTATTAAGCATGTTAGGGGCAAAGGATGTAGGTAGTGCACAGTTCTATTCATTTACTTACACTTCACTTTCCAATGCCATCAAAATAATCGGAATTACACTATATGTATCATATCAAAGGACGAGAAATCTAAATGTAGACTTGAAATGAAGTGAGCTCGATGTCAACATCGTGGATGTTGAAGCACATCTTCTGTCGACCTTCCCCTTTTAACTCATCATGTTTCCAACTCAGAGAATAGAAAGCTGTTCGCCATTCATTTCGGAAGTATTTGCTTTCCCATGTCTTTTCCAAACAATCAAAAGTGGAGTTTAGATAGAATGTGCTCCTTGTATATACATATATTCTAGCGAATGATGTGATCTGACGATGAGTTAACTCGCTGTCATATAGCTATGAATGACTCATGAAAATAGTATTTTCCTATTCCATATTCCACCATCTTTCTACAAATTTACACGGTGCTGCAGGCATTTTATTGTCTCTGGAGTAGCGATAGTAAATAGATTTGTGGTGCGTATTGCGTTCATTGAGAAATCAAATGTCTAGTGAAGTGAAAACGAAATTTGATTAAATGCGTGAGTTGATATTTCCAATGTTTTCTAATTATTTAGCATATCAATTATTTCTAAATCTTATTTAAAAATGCCTAATATTTCATTGTCCTACTTTTTTTGCATTTATCTCTGTTTCAGTTTCAGCCAATTTAACCCTAAATCAAAGCATTGATGTGATTGGAAAGCAAAAACAAACTGTCTTTAGCTGGCAACATAGTTTTAACTTGTTTGAAGAATGAATAATCGTTTTCAATTAGGAGATGCGTTTTGTAATTTCTAATCTGTTTTGTGCTTATTTTGCCTTTATTAATACAACTTATATATATCTCGTACAAAAAATCTATTAGGATTGATTTGTGCGGTTAGCTTATTATTATAATGAGGGCGTGTGAATTTGTCGTTGTCTGGAGAAATGTAAAATAATAGTAAATTGATTTTGTATATCATGACTTGCTCCACAGCCGCACAGTAGTACAAAGTAAACCATTTAAATTGTGTACACTCACCTCAAGCTTTGGAGAAGCTGTCTAAATCTATACGACAAATACAGACAGATATACAACAAATGCGTGTACGGAAATTTTTATATACTGGCAATGATACACCTAGACAACATTGAGGTACATACTGACCTATCAACTATCCTTACAACACAAGTGTACTGAACTCCGATGATAAGCATGTAGCAATGTTGATAATTGACTGCATTACACAAAGTATTTCTTTTTTCTAAAAGATCTTAAAAAAGATTGAGAATGGGAAACCTGCAGATGCCCTATCATTAAAGTTTTGGCCTTGCATATTCAAAACGTTTCATGAGATGAGAGGCACAATTTGAATTTATGTAAGCATACATAAAATATCTATCCATTCAAGATGGTTTCCGAATGAAATTAAGTAATATCCAAGAACTAATGCATGAACTAATATTGCACTTCTCACTTTCCCACTTTTCCATCTATTATTGACAGAGGAAGAATATATATCTTATGCATCGCCTCCCATTCAGATCGTCCATCCTTTCATGATTTTTTTCCCTCATCTATGAAGTGGGAAGGCGGGAGAGAGATGAAATATAAATAAACAGCAGGCTCCATTCTTTCCCCCTCCACCTCTTCCTGCTCCTCCGGGGAAAGAAAGGGGAGAAAGCTAACATTTTGTCCTGTGCCTTTCTCCCATTTTATTGTAGCCAAACCCAAGTAATGTATCCATCATGAAGCCATTCGTGTGGAATGAACATGGAAAGACGGAAAGACAAGACAGGCTCATGTGTGGAGTTTAACGGGCAAAAGATTGTTGGGGATAGGAAACATGTTCTATGAGCCTTGCACTTGCTTGGGTGGATGTTGAATCTTGGATTTGAAGCAAATCTCCGCCACTATGAATCTCCTGAGGAAAGCTAAGGTCCCGTGAAAGAATACAGGTTGGTCGACGAATATCCCGGGTCATCATATGGCACACGATGTGGTCTGTTACTCTGGATTTTTTTTTGCACGGAGATTTTGCAAGAGTGGATCCGATATGGCTCTGGCGAGCGGAATCAAAACCATCTGCTACGTTTTCGCCTATATCAGAAAATTGGAATTACGTATCACTCATCTGGGTATGTCAAAAAGCGTATGTGGGAGTGAGTGGTGGCGCAGTTTCGACGAAACAATTCTCGTAGACCATATCCTTTGCAGTAAATATATCTATTTTCAGAAGGCACAGAAGATATGGCTTCCGTTGTTTCCTCTTGAATGACGTGGTTCGTGGTGGTAACGCTCTCACAGCCACATATTGCACCGGAGCGAGCGACTTGTAAAGGTATCAGAGTGGAACCCTAGGAAAAATGGGGAAGGATGTGGGATAAGATCCTTAATTACTAATAAATCTTTGAATGCACCTTAACTCCTTCCGAGACAAGGTAGAAGACGTTTTGCTAGCTCAATTCGTCTGATGAAATATTCTCTTTAATATGAGCCTAGCATTCGGTTTCTTGCAGGATGGAAGTAGCAGCGTCTAACAGCCAATTCCGATGCTGACTGAGTGACTCATGCATACATCACCAAGAAGGAACTGTTTGTCTTGGAAATGAAGTTTGGAAGAAAAACTCAGGATCAGTCTTTTCAAGGATAAAACAAGCTTTGGAACAACTAGAAGAACAAACTGGAGAGAACGGATGTGAGGAAAAGCTTTATGCTTTCCCCTCCACAATTCCATTCCATTAAAATTCTTCTCCTATTTTGTTATTATTATTACTTGAGATGAAAACAAGCAGAAAGTTCATTCCGAACAGAATCATTCCTCAGCTCCGTTATAATTTTGCCATGAACTACATAAGAATGAGCAGACTATATAAAACTAAATGAATTTTAAAAACTTGATCAAAAGTACCAGCAAGAAATATTATATTTAAGATTCATCCTTCCTTTTATGTTGTATTTTGTTGCCGAAAGGCAAACTCAAAGCGTCAAAAGAAAGCAAGGAAGACGGAAGATGGAAGTTTCGCGAAACGGTATCCTGGCCTCCACATGACGAAACCATCAGCTAGGTTTCTCTACATTTTTGTCCAATGTACATAAACACGTTTTACAGTCCTCTTTTGTAATCCGAATATCCCGAAAGAAATACTTTTTACTGTATTCATTTCATAGTACAATGATTGATGTGGCACCATCAGCTTTCCCAATGCAATGGTCTATGGACATTTGAAACGAAAAATATGATATTTTTGTTTGACTGGGAGTTCTGGTTGTAAATGCAATTTTTCAAACAAAAACATATCTTTCAACTTTTGCCGAGCACGAGAGAACCGGAAGCAGAAAGTATAAATGACTACCTTGAGGTTATGATGATCATTGTCATCACGAATGAAACTGACAATGCGGGACAGAAGCCGATTCCAATATATGAATTGGATTAAGCGGAAATATTGATGCAATCAAAATACAACTTCTAGGTTTGGAATGCTTGTCAATTTTTGTTATTTTTCGCTAACAGGCACAAACCGATGATTCTGATAATAGTACTCGATATGTATATATCGCAATGTTTATACTTTATTTTCAGATATGCAATATCCAAATTACTTATAACGCACTGACAGGATCACCAACTTTATCTCTGGCATTTTTGATAATTGTGTTGGTGAAAATTGTAAATTACGGGCTCCAATGCTTACATTTTACTTATTACTCTAAATTGTTTTTCTGTGTGTTTCTCATGAAATCAGTGGAATGGTTCACTCTAAGTGATATAATCTATAAAACTTCCTGGCAAAAATGGGCATAGCCTATTGACAACTGCTCTTAAATTCAGTTATATTGAAGAAAGACGAAGAAAATCACGTTGCATAATCAGTACTAACCAAGTTAGTTCAAGGTGTTCCCAGAACAAGTGTCCATCCACTCCCGCTGTAACATGAGAACATGCTTTATTTCAGAGGACTTATTTCTTTTCCCTTATGTGGAAAACACAAATGCCTACCCTTGTTGCCTACTCCTTTTCTGGAAACCAGCATTTTACTTCAGAGACATCATAAATAGACTGCTTTTACTTTTGAAGCAAGTACTTTCACTTTTACACCTACGAGATATTGCAACTGTCATTGGAGACCTCTAATCTAGAAATAGAAGTTTGTGGGGGAAGTAGTCCACCGCAAAAACATTCTAACAGTAAACCTAAAATAGGACAAGAAATTCTCAAAATACAATGATATGAAAATGGAATAAGATGCAGTTGTAAGAAGGTATGATCACTATATTTTATAGTGTGTTATTAATGGAATGTAATCTCCAAGGTCAGGAACAAAAATAAAGTTTCCCACATTCTTTTACACCTTCTGCCAAGGGACTAGTCAACTGACTTAAGTTTCCCGTAACCACACTAACATAACCAGGTCCTACTAATAGGCAAATAACATCAGGCTGCCTGTTTCCAGAAGATGATGCTTACTTATGAGAGGCCATTGAAGGAACATAAACGCTAGCATAATATCTACATATCTGGATGGCGCTACCTATAATTACCAGCATTTAGAACATTTAGTTATCATAGTCGTATCCTAGGATCACCTAGCTGGCAAGTATTTGCTGGCAAAATGGCTTGCGCATAAACTATGATATAATGTTGCCATTACTGTAAAACTGCAAATGACGAAGGATTTTCCGAGTCTCTTCTGTTCGTTGACTGGTTTCATAAAATGGAGGAGGCCTGCATGAGAGAGATATGTAACGACATGGAACAATTTTATTTAACAGTTGTTAATTGCAAATTAGGAACTCGTTCTCGTTGTAGTCGCAGGCGGTAGGACAGGTTTCCCATTTCCCCTTAGGTTATCGTTATCATTCCGCCACCCAGCCAAAAATCTATAATGGCAAAGCGCTGATTTTTTAAGGGTTAGGTGGGCTCCAGAAAACCCAGGTGGAGATTATTAAGGCAACTCATAAAAATATACTTTATGGAATGTCATGTATAATTACCAGTTTTGAATGCAAATGTTTCTTTTCTGAGGATAACTTACCTAAGTTAACTTTATGCATGCACAGTTTCTTATCGAGACATATTTTTACGACATACATTAATTTTTGTAGGGCTTCTCGGGCTTTCATTTGTGGAGGTTAGAATTACGTCATAGTTCTGGATGTTTTTTGTGCGAAGAGAATAATGGAAATAACTCTCGGGATCCCAACACATTCCATCCTCCTTGAACTCAACAAAATTGCATCTAAAGCTAGTTCAGACGAAGCCTTAAAAAGTTCCAAGGAAGAAGTCATGTGAAGGAAGTCCTGAATGAACTTTCACAATCTGAAATCTGAATTGCTAGTACACAGCTTTCTAATTCTGGAGAAAGCTGTGCGAAACAGATATGGAGCGACTTAACTGAGAGTACGCCAATTTTCATTTTAATGCATGGAGCCAAACTAAAGCCAGGTAAGCCGGAAGAGAAAGCATTATAAACTAAAATAGAGATCTGAAATCTAGACAAGGAGAAAATAATAGAAACCCTTAACGAGATACAACCGCATAAGTTGGATGATATAGCATTCTATGTACTTTGTTTTCACATCCAAGAGGGTCAGAGCCACTTCACATAATTGTAGCATTTCTATAAGGTTTGGATATTCAACTACCTATTTATTTATTTTAGCTATTCCTCTCCAACGAGAAAGGGATCTCATCTTAAGAATAAGAAAGTGGAGAGGAAAGGAGCAAGTTCTTGAGTTTAGTTGACCGCAACAAAAACCGCCAGCCAGAATACAGCCCAACACATACGATACTTAAGCTCGGTCACCGGATCAGGAGAAACAACAAGATGCCCGAGAAATACATTAAATCCCCTTTATAAGATTTGTAAGTCTATGATCAAACAAACAAACAAACGACAGAGTAAACCATGTATAGGTAAATACTTACAGGTATAAATGTATCACATGAAAACAGCACGGTTCAGGTAGGCAACAATAAATAGCCACGAGATTACCTCCTTTCTCTGCTTCCTTTTGTGGGAGAATTATGAAGAAAAATTCGATCCGGGACTGTCTTCACTTAGTTTTCAAGATTTGACTCAGGCGCCAACCAACCCGCCTACCTGCCTATTTTTGAAACTTCGTTTTGTCATTATTTTTTCTTTTGTCTCCGAACTTATCCCAACGTAATTCCCCTTTCTCCCACAAACGAAAGTAATCTATTTACGTTTGGATTTGATACAGTTTCACAGGATTTCTCCATTTCACCTTCTGGGCTTTCTTATACGTCTGATATTCTTGAGATTTAACGACATAAGTCCCATTCAATTTCTTGACTGCTTTCTCCAGTCAAGATACAAACAGATAAGGGGAATTAAATTTAAAAATCAAAGGGAAAAAGAAGAACTATCTTCTTCTCTCTCGTGAACTGGGACATTAAAGAAGACACTGCACTATTCCAGTCCAGTCCAGTTCAGCAAAAACCATTACATTTACCGAGATGATGATAACGGCTGGCAATGGTGAGCACCTGACCTCAGCCGATTGTATGTCAAGTTGGAGTTGGAGCCTAATTTGAGAATTCAGTTCCCCCCGTCTTGTTCCCTTCTTTACCAGAAGCATCCAAATAATCTGATTATATTTATGAGAATAGGTAAGTAGTAAATTGAATTAGTTTAAGTAAAAGTTAAAATGGGTCCATGAAAACAGGTGGTAATAAATGTTACAGCTCTGTCCAAGAAGGTCGATGATACTTGTTTAATAAAGAGTGTACCCTACAACCACGTTCAAACAAAGTGAAAGGGAAGGATGGAGGCAACAAACTTCAAAAATGGCAAAACATTAATAACACAACAGAGAACATAAAAAATGTGTTGCCCGTGAAGTGTTCTTGCGGCTGCTCGTTCCATCCAAAACTTACTTATAACAAGATGGTTGTATAAAAATTTATTACCTAAGAGGATTGCCCAGGCTTTCCCTTTTTTCACTTTTCTCCACGGCCCTTTCGAAGCCTGAGTAATTCTCAGTAGTTTGGGAAAAATCGCATTAAATGAGCGTGGAACAAGGGAAACACCCAATATAAACTTTTTTACGTTTGAGTCATATACTCCCTGTAAAACATTCATAACATGCTCCCCATTTTAAGACTTAACTACCCACCAGTTTGTTATATTATATTAGTTGTATTGTGGGGCTGTGAATGTAAGGGAAAAACGATTTCTTGTAACGATGTGACACACTCCACTCCAACATAAAGCAGATGGTGAAGACAGGGTAATAGACTAGTCCCGGATAAAATGTATATTTAAAATATTTCGGAATAAGAGTTGTCCTATTTTTGGAACCCATGTAAGGACAGATTTCAATGTCTCCAGTAGATATAATTGCTACTAATATTATTTTGCACTCTATAAATGTATCAAATTATTAACAACGCAAAGAGAGGAAATTACATCTGCTGCCAGTTGGTTGGTTAGTGGTCGTCAGGTTTCAGCCTCCTGTCTTAAAACGCAGAATTCGGAACCGCATCAAGCACACCAACAGCGCAGAAAGATATGCAGCAATACACGTATCTACCGAACATAATATGTTAGTATTGACAGTGAGGGTAATTTGTTCTCTTTTTCTTTTGGGAATATGTATTGTCTAAGCTCAAGAACATATTCGTCGACTCATCACGATCACAACAAACATGTCTTGGAGGGAAACCAATAATCTTGTCGTATTTGTCACCGAAGTCAAGTCAGTCCCAGCAGCACCAAGAGACATAGATATTTGTCCAGGATTTATAGAAGCCATAAAATATTTACAGGAGCGAGCAACGACAATCTGACCTTTTTCGACATTGCATTATTGTCTCAGGCCAGGGCAAAGATGCCGAGCTACAAGACAATACCGTCTATTTCCGTTGGATGCATTATTAAGAATGTAATATATGTGCTTCCATTCCAGTCAAAGTAAATAATCCGTGAAGTAATGAACGATAATGTCCAAACATGTCATGTACGATCTAGATCTTGATCACAATCCCTTTTCATTATGTATCGAGTCATCACACGAAATCATGCCCTTTCATTACTTTCACTTTCCCCATAACAAGAAAGTATTTCTCCTGTGAGATGGAAAAGGATCCGTGGCCAAAATATAAATAAATGAGGAAAGGAGTAGATGAGGTTGGAGAAAGTTAAGTCACTCAATTCCAATAAATTATTAAGACGGTATAATAGAGTAAAGGAGAAAGTGGAGTTAAAATTTCCTTCGAAACAAGAATGTAAATTAGTTATGTGTTGTAGTTCTGGGTCCGATACGATAGCTTCTGTTCTGAATAGAAAATGAGCAGTTTCTATATTGAACTATATTTAGCTTTCTTTCTGCTTCCTCCAACTCCAAGACTTGTTTAAGCGATTCATTCATTATGTAAACCTATTTCCTATGGGTTATCGTCAACTGTGCAAGCAACAGGTTTTTGCTCAAGTACACACGATCATAATTCTACTACATGCAAGTGTACAAATGCTTTGGACATGTTTATACTCCCGCACGTAAACACATTTTTATTCCATTTTTATTGGATTGTGGTTGTTTTCTCCATGCATGTTACTGGGCGGTTCCAGTTTGTGGCGAATACAATTACGTGATTTCAAAACCAGCACAAAATTCAATGGCTGGCCGCCGTTTATAATATCTTTCGGAACAAATTATATATTAGCAAATAGAGGTTGCTGTAAACCGAGCAGGTGCACATGTTTAATCCAGAGCTATACGAAGTTACGATTAGCTAAACGATAAAAACAAAAGATAAAAGTAAGTACGGATGGAGAACGAAAGGGAAGAAAGGGATTATGGTATATGAGATACGAGATAATTATGAACATGAT
>JAQIXQ010000500.1:0-27569 GCA_034700485.1 Pseudosinella alba
AATTTCGTGTTCATATCATGTCATGATAGTCAATCTTCGTATTTTGAGAATAAAGCTAAACCTACTCCATTCCATTAAACACTTTCGGGAAAATTCTATCTGCGCGGATTTATTTTGACATCGGGAAATTGGAGCATTCTCTATATGCCTATAATAACCAGGATAATCACGTATGATAATGATAATGAATGGATATATAACTTATCATCTTCGGTATGAACATTCCATTTCCATATGAGATAGTCATGTTGACATTGATATATTGACATTTGAAATTGCCCACGAATTGTATTTTTAGTTAAATTGTTTGTATAATGTCTCAAGTAATGTCAAACGACGACAGAGTTTGGTTGGGGATAATGGGATTGAAAGGTAAAACTTTATGAATGCAGTTGCATTGATTACATCATTGCATGGAATTTCATTTCATGCAAATGCATAGCGTGGCCTTCACCGAAGAAAGAGATAAATGAACAAAGGCAAAAAGTATAGCTTGTGAGTTGAGTGGAGCAGCAGCAGGAATGAGAATGAGCTATATGTCTCTCAGCTGTTCACACCTGTTGATATTAGTGCACCCAGTCATGTTGGTTTAGCATTTCATTTCATAACATGATCATTTTTTTTGCGATTTGTTTTTGTGACATTTCTTGTGATTATCGTTCAGTGATTTTTAATTATCGTGACCGTATCCTGTCCTGACCAGGTAGAACAGATAACATCCAGCATGGAGAGCAAGGATATGGATAACTCCACAGGGGCGTCCCCCATTTCCGTCGGAGCGTTATTAGCGGAAGTTGAGGAGCTGAAAGGGACAGTGAGTTCATTGAAAAAGTCACTTTCCCAGGCCAACAAACAAATTGTGACCCTGGAGGGGGAGGGGGAAGCGAATAAAAAACTGTTGGCAATTTACCGAAGGTCATTTCCTCAGTTTGAGAGGCAGATGGAGGAGCTCAATCAATTGTTGAAGGTGGAGGAGACGATGAAGCAGTTAGTAAAGGTGATGGGAATGATGGCTGAGGAGCAGAGCAAAATAGCTGCGGGGAAGCAGGATCAAGTCGCTCACCTTACCTGGAGGATTGGGCAAATGAAGAAAGGGAAACCCGTGACCTGGGTCAACTACGGAAATGGCGAGGATGTTGCAGGGATCGAGGCGGCCTTAATTCTTCCGGAGGAGGTAATGAAGGAGTTTATTTTTAAATTTACTTTGGACCATTTATACTTCTGAAGGTGAAACATTTCAAAATTTACTTCCTTGTCTTTTTAGGTATGGGAGTTTATCCTCCAGAAGGTGACGGACCCCAAGGATTTGTGGAACAGCTCCAACACGTGTGGTCTTTTCAAGAAGATCCTCCACGACTGGAAGAGCCCCACCTGGTTGTTCAAGCACGCTCTGCCCTATTTGTTCCGGTATCTTCCGCGAAATCTAATTCTGAAGTGTCGACTAGTCTCCAAAGGTTGGAACATGGTGGTGGACCAATTCGTGGAAAATCATCCCTCCCTCCTGCCCCAGGATGAAGACAAGGAAAAGAAAGGGTTTGACTCCAGGACCATGCTGCCATTGGGAGGACCCCTGCTGGAAAGGCGATTTGATAAGCTGAACAGATTTGACTTGAGGGAGGACTCCAGTCCAAATTTTCCTTCTACCCCCGGTAGGAACCCATTCATTGGAAGGGCTGTCACGTTGGTCATCGGGATGCCCAAGAAGGAGGATGAAGGTGATTATTGGCGTCGTGGCCATAACTATTATCGGAGGGATTATGATTTTGAAGCCCAGGAGGAGAGGGTCAAACGATTCTGGGAGAGGATCTTCTCATTCCTGAAGGCCTTCGGGGAGCACATTTGGTACTTGACTCTGGACTCATATGAGGGGAATCTTGGGGATGGGGATGACTACAAAAAGCAAATGCTCCAACTACTGACCACCGACCTACCCTCCCTCCTTCCAAACTTACGGAAGCTGCGACTCCTCCAGGGTGGATATGAAGAGTACTGCGGGCTCGGTAATATTGAAGCCAGTTCATTTCCATTGGCCCCAAAACTGGAAGCAATTGTGGCCGACGATTCCAACTTCTATTCCCAACAGGACCATAACGTACTTATTGCAGTGATACAGCGACACCATTCTCAGCTACGAGCAATTCATTTGAGTGGAGATCTCTTTGGGAGTAAGTTTCTCCGCCGTTTGGAGTGGCCAGAGTTGCGGGAACTTTACCTGGATAGTATGGTTGAATCTGATGACTTTGAAGTCTTACGGGAGGCAGTCATGCCTAATCTAAAAAAACTCGGGGTGAACATGGGGGGCCGCTACTGGAGCTTTGACTGGTTGCTGGATGTCCTCCACAAGTTTTTTGGGAGCACCCAACTAAGCACCCTTCGAATTTGCGGGGGGATTGGACCCAAAATGTTCCAACAGTCTCGGTGGAAAGGCTGCATGTCCCCAACCCTGACCACTCTGGAGGTGGAGCATGGCAAAGGAGTATTTGGTTTCTACAAGTTCCTCCACTTTTTCCCGCTCGTGGAGAATTTGCACGTGTTTGAGAAAAGCGTCCTCCCGTATAAGGAAGGGGAGTATCGTCCATGTGCTCCGGGGGAAGAGCTCCGAGTGAAGGATACACAAAGGGAGTTGGCGGAGGTGGATGTAAGTAAATATCTTTTTGGGGGAAAGATCTACCAGTCCAACGTTTGGAGGGTGTTGCCACGACTCAAGTTGTTCACATTCAAGTGGGATAGGTATACGAAGGCTGAATATGAGCAGATCGTACAGAACAGAGGAAAGTAACGCCAGAAGTACATAAATACCACCATAAACATCACCATGTGAGAAAAATATTACTGGCTCGTGATGCTGCACTAGCACATCAACCAACTTCAGATAATCAACTTTAGTTTAATTGATCAAAAATAACCCATTATTTTCATTATATGTTATTATTCATAATGTTTTCTTACATTTAGTAAAACATCGTGATACAACTTAATTTTATCAATTAATATGTGCTACGGTGGTAAATGACTAAAAAATTAAATATGTAGATAAATATCTAAATAGATTCTGCTAAAATGTTTAAATTGCAATTCCATTTATTGTTTATTACTGCATTGCATTTTTCATGATCAGAATTCCTCATATCTTCAAAGGAGTATGATATGAGAATAATATGAATCCAGTCGGTAAAATTAGTGATGGAAGCAGTACCGGGCAGCAGTGATCAGGTTAGTAATGATAGTGGCGGATGGTGATTAGTGATTGGATAGTTATAGAATTAAGATTTGTATATGTAATCATGTTTAAGTGAAATTAAGACTGGGTTCTAGCTTAAGTTAAGCTATTTGACTATGGATACCGTGCAGCGACTGCAGCACGACTATTGCTCCAGAACAGAAACTTTGTTCAACCTCATTTTCTTCCAAAATATTATCCACTCCAACAATAATACGAGGACTATCCCAGCCATAACCATCAACCAGTAGAACATAATTACGAAATAAACCGGCGCGGAAATAAGGGAAAACTGTTCCTTCAATCCAATTTCTTCGCCACTGGAGCAGCCCCCCGCACAATGTCGCAACTTTCTCTTATCCGCGCTGTATTTCTGACGTAAGGGACCTTCTTCTATCTTCAGAGGCACATTAAAAATTTTGGATTCGGGCGTTGCCACCATCCTACGGTACATATTAGACAATCCCATTAATTTCAAGTCGGTCACTCTATACTGACGCCACCGCGCAGATAAGCCTGACTCCACAAGTTGGGCCAGGGTCCGGACAAAAATGGGATAAAAATAGTTTCCATACACAAGATAGAATTCACTACTTCCTAAGATCGGTATTGAAAAGGATTTCGAAACCCAGAACATGTCAGTCCCTTTCAAAATGGACTTCAGCACATCATTTACCAATTCATTATTAATTACTGCAAACCAATTCGGCAAGTCTTCATTATTAATGTTTGTCTTGTTTCCAGTGACGGATACTCTACTACCTTTCGCTTTGTCATAGGCGAACGAGTACATTTTCTTGTACAATTTCACCGAATCATTAACCCTTTTGAAGACACTCGTCTTTTTTACCACACCACCATTCAAAATTCCAGGTAGGATTGTATGAAGTAAGCAAGAAACGGTTTTGGTCTTGTCCCCCTTAATATGGCACAAGTTTGTTGTCATTGTTTTAATGTTGGACCCCATTAGTGACTCCAAATTTGTAGGAACCACTGGCTCTACCTGATTGGACAATGACGAGAACATTTCGCATTGATATAATTGCGACATCAGCATCACAACCATGCTCCACAAGAACCACAACGAAAGCATTATGGTGAATTGACCAACTCTTTTGACCACAGTGGATGATCCTCCTTGACTGATGAGGAGACCGCTGAGGGAGAACCAAACCTTTCGAAAATATTTCAAATTGGGTGAGCGTGACGAGCCAACTGAGCTAAATGGTAACATTCTAATAGTGAATATAGCAGAAACGGACAAACTTGACAATAAATACATTAGCCAAATATCCCACCCGAATGGTTTGAAGATTCCTTCCACCCGAGTTTCCGTATTCAGGTGACTAATATCCTGGACGACAACAATGAAATTATATTTCGTATATTCAAGCCCAAATGGAACCCAACGCAGATGCTTGGAAGATTTTCTGGTTACACTTCCGCCCAGCATATTGTAGTAAACTTGAAAATGCATAATTGATCCTAGTTGTTTCCGATAAGTAAAATTAAACTTGTCAGCTATGATCAGGAGGCTGCAGATAGTGTCATCGATGTCCTTTTTGATCGGCACATATAACGGGCATATTTGTTTGTGATCGCCGGCATACACATAGTTTTCAAGCAGGATTGGGTACGTGGAGTGAACATAAACGTTGTGCATGTTATTGTGCATTGCATTCCAAGTGTTCAAAATTTCCTCCTTACTTGATGGAATATGGTATAGGGCAAGGCCTCCAGTTGCGGAAATAACTGAACTGAGCACTGCCAAGCTAAAATCAAGAACGTATATAAATATAACCCCTGGGACAATCAACCCGGTCATTTCGATGCTTCCTCGAATCGTCATCGTGGCTTGATTGAGAATCCATAAATATTCGGGTTTGGATGAATCGCCTTGGTAAGCCAGATTGGCAAGAATATTAAAAGTTGGTTGTGAAACCAGATGTATAATGCACATGGAATATTTATGTCGTCCGATAGACATATACACAGGTGATTTAATTGAGTTTAGGTTTTGGATGCCACCATTCATTGTTTTTAATCCAAAGAGGTTTGCCTGATGAAGGCAGTTTATCCATGACACTGGATTGTTCGACACTCGATGTCTTTAGTTCAATGGATCTAGTCTCATCGACTCCAAAGTTGTAGTGGAGATATGTAAATGAGCAAGAACGAAATATTTCTACCAAACCAGTGAACGTTATCGAATTTGAAATTTGAATAAAAAAGGAATAAAAAACTAATAGGATATAGGAAGTATTCACGGATACCATATTGCACAGCAACAATTTGAAAGTACTATTTTTCTAGGTAGGAATGTATGGTGTAAGTATCACCTAATGAGCAAGAGATCAAGTATTATATAAATTTCCGATTACGATGTTGGCACAATTACGTTTTGGCTGTCCTATTCCATCCAATCATGTACTCCAATTAAGTGCTCCTATCTTACTGGCTAACGATAAGTTACAAACCATGCACTAGTTTTGCGATATGAACGTTGCACAAACCCATGGATTCCAAATATGACTATGAAATATATATTCCAACTAATCTGGGGTTTCAACAGTTGTATGTTATAATTTACGGAGAAATTATCACTGTTTTCAATAAATTGTTTATTTTCACACAATATTTCATAACATGACGCAGCTGCGTAACGCTTTGTTTCCTTCGCAGCTTCCGCAAACAGCAATACTGAAAGTGATTGTTAGGCTTTTTGTCTACAAAAGCAAGTTGGTCACTATATGATAAATATGGAAACCGATATACTTGTATACAATTCAAGTGTACAAAACTAAATGTATGGTGGCGGCCCAACCATACCAATTGCATAGAGGCGCCTAGCTGAAATTGAATTGAAGAACTTCCTGTCCGAAATAAAATTGAAAAAGTGAAAAATGAAAAAGTGCTAGATAGCTGCCATAAAAAACATCCAGACACAATTTCCCTCTTTAATAGCTTTTTAGATTGGATTCTAGCTTACGAAATTAGATATGGTGTCGTGTCGGCGCTTTTTCTAACGTAACTTTGTGAATAATTAAAAGCAATTTTTAATTTAACCGAAGATGATGGTGAACACATGAAATTGCTTATCATGACCTACTTTCTCATGTGGCGAAGAGAGTGAAAATTTTGGTCAGCGGTTGCGTAAAGTTGATTAAAATCTTATATTAGATTAAACGAATTGTATAAATTTTATTCCGATGGCAGGGTTGATAAATACGCAGAATTCATAAGCTTGACAGATATTTATTACAATAAAACTATGAGCATGATTGCAAAAATAAGATAATTTGGAGTGGTAGTCACAAGTACCCACCCAGCAAAGGTCTTAATTAAATCAACTTAAATTTATAAAGCTAGGCCTAAAGACTATTATCGAGTTGAGCGCGTTTACAACAACCGATTCTACGTACTCCGTCCTCGTCTCCCTTTCAAACGTTCCGAATGATGAGTAGGTAAATGCAATCGGCTTCATTGATCGCAAATCCTTCTTCATCACCATCCCCTTAAAATGATCAAGCTTCCCCAACCACTTACCAATTTAGATTCCCACATTCGCTTAAGTTTCCTACTGGACTCGTTAACTTATATTAAGGGCGCCAACATGGCTAGCAGAATTATCGTGCCAGTTACCCCAAACAGGGGTCCAAATGCATACATGATCCAATCCACTTCCTTGACTATGGGTCACAGGACAATGGCCGTAGTTAATACTTTGTGACATCCCTTCCGCGTCCTGTCCCAGCTGGCCCAAGGACGTCAAATTCGAATTGGATTGCTGACTGATGGTAAATCATCTATCATGCCCTATGCCCTATTACATTTGTTCGACAAAATTACTTTGGATTATGGTTCAGCTAGTAGCTACCTCCCGAATTATGGTAATCGACCATATATATCCTTTTAATTCTCTGTATCAGTAAACTTATTTTTTTACATTTACTTCCCACATATCCTATTCTTTTAACTGTGCGGAATACATAATGATATCATTGTTGACTAGGTAAATTTTAACTACTAAAACATGAAAATTCATGAGAAGTCTTATCGATAAAAAAATCCAATGTAATTAATTACCAATTCCTACATGATAGATGATTTCTATAGAAGAGCCATGATTTGATATATTTGTAATTTCAATGTGATTAAATTACGGTTTAAGCTTATAAAACATTGCCATATTGTTAGAAAGAGTTGTATTTCAAAGTTAACTGGACATTTTATATATAGCTTTGCAATTCAGTCCCAGAGGTTAAATTTGCGGGCGAGGGCTAACCCAAGTAGAGAGAAACCATCACGTAATCCGACCGTCGCCCTCGACCAATACTGCCTGGAGAACAATAGGAAATAAACCAATTTCCCATCCAATTTAGAAAGGCAAGCATGTAGCGTAATGGGTTTCGAGCTATCTATAGTATTTTGCTGTAGAATAGAAACATTGTTCAAACTCTTTTTTCTCCAGAATAATACCCATTCCAGCAACAATATGAGGACAATCCCCGCCATAACAATCAACCAATATAACATAATTACGAAATAAACTGGAGCGGAAATGAGTGCAAACTGTTGTTTAAATCCAATTTCTTCGCCACTAGAATAGCCTCCCGCATAATGCCGCAACTTTCTCTTATCCGCAATGTATTGCTGACGTAGGGGACCTTCATCTATCTTCAGAGTCACATTGAAATCTCGGGATTTGAGTGTTGGGACCCTCCATCTATACATTGCAGTTAGTCTCAGCATTTTCAAGTCAGTCCTTCGATACTCGCGCCACCGCTCAGACAAACCGGACTCCACAAGTTGGGCCAGGCTCCGGACAAACATGGGATAAAAATAGTTCCCATACATAAGATAGAATTCACTACTTCCTAAGATTGGTGTTGTAAAAGATTTTGACACCCAGAACACGCCAGTCAGTTTCAAAATGGATGTCAACTTGGATATTCCAAAACAGTGTTTCAGTCAGTAGGTAGTAAGCTGACTTAATCTTTCAAACATAGTTTACATTTCGACTTGTTTCTTTGCGAAAACGTTGGGACTAGCTGAATCCAAAAGAGTAACCCAAGCTAAGCTGGTCCTCAATCACTTTTACTCCAGGACGATGGTCGATTAAATCTTTCAAGACTCTTCCGAATGTCATAACCAATATATTTCGCATTTTGATGTGTTCAACCTTAATCCAATCTTGGAAAATTCTTCCTTACTACTAATAAAATCTGCCAAAACCGTCTCCTTATCTCCTAAGTTCCCATCATCTAAAAATCACACATGACAGAATAATACGTTCCAGCAAGCTTCTATTGTTATTCAAGAGATTTCAAGATGAATTGTATCGTTTGTGGAACGAAGCAAGATGGCTTCATTTCAAAACGAAGAGAAAACAATAGTAATAAAAATAGTACTGAAATAGTAGAAAGGTTTATTTTTAGTAACGACTAATATGTTTTTTAATTGTTCCGATATAAGTACATACACAATTAACTTCATATCCTCGTAATACCATGGCCGACAATCTTAGCAAATGCTTTCCTATTTGGTGCAGTAATCCAAATCTTAACCGACAAAATAAACCATAAAGGTTGATAGACATAGAAGTGTTCAGAAAATACTCCTTTGCTTTCATTTATTCATGGAGTCATCATTTATTTGCAAATGATGACTTCTGGTTTGAAGATGACTGCTCAAGCACCAATACATAGCACAAAGTTAGGATGAACCTTTTCGTTGTTTCCCCTCCTCGTTAGCATAACCCACTCATTGGTATTGTCCACAATGTCGTAATTATTAATATAGGTGACTTTGCTCCATCTTATTAAATCCACATTATTTTAAACTCCACAAAATTATATATGCTCTGGTTAATTAAAGGGGGTTTGCTGATTTGACGATAAAATATATACTCCATGTAACGAAAACGAAATTAAATTAAATGTGGATTTGGATTAGTTAATCTGACAAAAAGAAAATGTCAAAATAACCAAAATTCAATTATTGCCTATCCGCATTTGAAAGAAAATAATACAAACATTACTAGCATGAATAGGTAGCTAATGTAATAGCGCTGCAAAATGACAGCGTTCACCAATAGTCACCAATACAGGTTAGAAACAAACCAACTCTGACATTAACGGAACTTCTTATGCTGAAGTAAAATTATACCGACCGATATCTATCTAAATAACGGTAATATGCATGAACAAACTGTTTGCTTAGCAGATCGCAACTAGCCTATTTTGCTCACCAAGCCAAGCATGTGTCTAATGAATTCAATGTCTAATTCATATCTAATGAATACATACGAATTGTTTGTCCTTGTTTGTCCTTTTGCAAAATAAATTCACCAGAACTTCTGCCGGTATGGATTAAAGTTCGTAAATGCCGTATTTTCCTATCGTTTTTAATTATAAATACCTGTAAATAATATAGCAATAAAATAGCAGTTATTTTATACGGAGAAAATGAATAGGTCTCCCGTAATATAAACCAAATGCGAAAATAATTTCTCTAGTTTTGGCAATCAAATACTGGATTTAGAAATACGTCAATCCACCTTTAGTATTCTGTTTGGCTTCATAACTTATGTCGGAAATTAAATTCTTGCAACACACGATACGAGTACGACACCAACAAATGTAAGTATTCTTCTTACCATGCAAGCTTCGGGTATTTCGTAGTCCTTTCAGCATTCGTTACCTTTATACGTCGACATATTTTACGTAGTTAAAAGATATCAAGACCATGCTTGGCCCAACAATCTCCTTGACCAGACTTCATCTGCGACTACTGGAAGGAATGAATCTCTCCCCATTTGAATGGCCGCAAGAAAATCCGTATCCACAGCAAACTAAATCCAAGCGGAAGCTGGGACGCTATAAAGTAAGCCTCGTCATTCATGCTCTCTACGCATCAGCCATGTTGGGAAAATATCTATTTGACTTGAAACAACAAGATATTTCGGAGAAAATGGTAGCCCTGCTATTTGTGCACTGCGCCATTATCGGATTTGGTCTAGGATTTGGTTGGGTACTGAGCAAGGAAGCGGGGCTCACTGATTTGATCTCCTCATGTGACCTGTTCGAGAGAAGGAATTGTGTCGGTAATTGGTCAATCTCAAAACATTCTCAAATTAATCGGAATGCATATACATATATTTACAAATTCTAATACAATTTGCAGATTATAGCGGAGGGGATGACTGGATCAAATTGATTCAATTAGCTGGACTCATGGATGGCTTTGTACTTCCCGCTTTAATCGGAACCTTGTTGTATCACAATCCATACATGCGACCCTTCCTGGGATATGCCCTTCTTCCCTGGGTTGGACCCTGTCACTCCCAACTGGTTTGGACCCTTATCAGAGCAATGGCTATCTTCGTAGACATGACCATCTTCTTCGGGTTCGCCAGCACCGCTCTATGCTTCCCCTGTGTGACACTGGTGCATATCCTGTGCATGAAGCAGTATTTGACCATGACACTAGGAGTTCTTGGTGCCAGTCAGGATGCGTCACAGACAAGGATGCTAGAAGGGATACAACTATATAGGCAAGTTCAGCTTCTGGGGGTCATCGTGAATGACGCCTTGCAGGAGGTGATGATTCCATTGTTGCTCCTGGGGAGTGGGGGCGCAATGGTGATAAGCCTGTACACTTCAGTTAAGTTGCACCATGTCATACTCATGCCCGGATTTCTCATCTTCCCTTTCATCTTTGTGACAAATCTGAGCACAGTCTTCATGTTAAAGTTGGCTGCTGAGGTGCTTCATCAATCTGAGGAGTGTTTGAATGTGGCAAGAAGGGGTAGAGCTAGAACGGGGCGGGGAATGGTAGAGTATCAGAGGCTGGTGCGATCAATGGGAAAGATCATGATCAGGTTTGGAGGGACCAATTATGTGGATGAGCTCACCCCATTCAACCTCGTAAATCACGTGTTGAGCACATCCGCCACTTTAATGTTACTGTCGTAATTACAGCACCTGCTTTTTACGACGAATACAAATTGAATTTAGATTAACCCATGCCCGGCAGTCCTAGATAGTCGACCCCATACTCTGGATAAGTCTACATCAGTGTGGAAAATTCCATCAATTGAAAGTAATGAATCCATTTACCCAATTCCAAGGGAAATAACATCGCTCCTTCTTCACCCATGCTAAATATAAATGCATTTTTTTTTCGTAAAATTCAACTGGTTAACGCTGTTACATAAAATAAA
Organism: Pseudosinella alba; assembly: GCA_034700485.1. NCBI lineage: Eukaryota > Metazoa > Arthropoda > Collembola > Entomobryomorpha > Entomobryidae > Pseudosinella > Pseudosinella alba. The sequence continues at coordinate 11,445 of JAQIXQ010000500.1, forward strand.
ATAAATAAAGTAATGGAATAAAGTAAAATTATTCGAATCAAAAATAGCAAAAAAAAATAACTAGAATATTTTATTTGAATTTTCAATTGATATTACACAAACATTTAACAATGTTACATAGAATAAAAAACGATGAATACATTTCGTTACATTTTAAGCACAACTTAAATAGCTAGAGACTACCGAACTACCATTCCTATATTGGCATTATAGCTTTCACTTTGTAAAATATTTTATTGTTCATATTTTAATGCGTCCATTCGCCAGACGAGAATTGGATGTGATGTATCGCATTATTCCATTATAGTATGATATAAGAACAATGAGCCCAGTCGGTAAAATTAGTGCCGGAACCAGTACCGGACAGTAATGATCAGGTTCATAATGATAGTGGCGGATGGTGATTAGTTATTGGATAGTTAAAGAATTAAGATTTCTATATGTAATCATGTTTAGGTGAAATTAAGAATGGGCTCGAGTTTAAGTAAAGCTGCTAGACTATAACCATACCGTGCAGCGACTGCAGCGCGACTATTGCTCCAGAACGGAAACTTTGTTCAGTCTCATTTTCCTCCAGAATAATATCCTTTCCAGCAAGATTATGATGACTATCCCCGCCATAACAATCAACCAATAGACCATAATTATGAAATAAACAGGAGCGGAAATAAGGGAAAACTGTTCTTTAAATCCAATTTTTTCGCCACTTGAGCAGCCCCCACCACAATGTCGCAACTTCCTCTTATCCAAGCTGTATTCCTGTTGTAGGGGACCCTCCTGTATCTTCAAAGACACATTGAAATTTTTAGATTCGGGTGTTGCCACCATCCTACGGTACATAGCAGACAGTCCCAGTAATTTCAAATCGATCACTCTGTACCGACGCCACCGCTCAGAGAGCCCCGACTCCACAAGTTGGGCCAGGCTCCGGACAAACATGGGATACAAATAGTTCCCATACACAAGATAGAACTCACTACTTCCTAAGATCGGTATTGTAAAAGATTTTGAAACCCAGAACACATCAGTCCCTTTCAAAGCGGATGTCAACAAATCATTGGACAATTCATTATTAATTATTGCAAACCAATTAGGCAATGCACCTTCATTACCGATTGTCTTGGTCCCTGCGGCGGATACTCCAAAGCCTTTCGCTTTGGAGCTGGCAAATGCCAAGGAGTAAATTTTGCTAACAGGGTACCATTTCACCGAATCATTAACCATTTTGAAGACACTGGTATCTTTCACTACACGCCCATTCAAAATTCCAGGTAGAGTTGCTGTAAGTAAGCAGGAAACCCTTTTTGTTTTGTCCTTTTTCAGATTGCACATATTTGTCGTCAATGTTTTAATGTTGGACCCCATTAGCGACTCCAAATCTGTAGGATCCATTGGCTCTACTCAATCGGACAATGATGAGAACATTTCACACTGATATAATTGCGACATCAACATCACAACCAAGTTCCACAAGAACCACAAGGAAAGAATCATGGTGAATTGACCAGCCTTGTTGATCAGGATTGATGATCCACTCTGACTGATTAGAAGGCCACTCAGGGAGAGCCAGGTTTCCAAAAAAATATTTCAAACTGGGTGAGAGTGACAAGCCGACTGGACCAAATGGCTGCATTTTACTAGTGAATATGGCAGAAGCGGACAAGCTGGACAATACGAACACTAGCCAAATTTCCCACCCAAATGGTTTGAAGATTCCTTCCACCCGAGTTTCCGTATTCAGGTGGCTAATATCCTGGACGACAACAATGAAATTATATTCTGTATATTCAAACCCGAATGGAACCCAACGCAGGTACTTGGAAGCTTTTCTGCCAACACTTCCACCCAGCATATTATAGACTAGGAGCGTGTGAATTCGACCAAGTCGAATAATCTAGAGACTTGGCCACGTCCTAAACTGGCAGTTTGCTATTTATAGTTTTAATTTAAATCAAAAATTTATATTAATTATTGTTGAGAATCATCGATTTCATATTCCCGTGCATTAAAATATTTAAAAACTTACCCCTGGGGGAGGGGAGGTTAAAAATAAAAATAATAAAAGTTGCAAATCATACTCGCAATGTATGAAGAAGAAACGGTGTATTTGAAATACCCGCGGCCGACACAGTGGGTTATGGCATGGTATAGTCTACCACCACACTACCACAGCAATAACACTCACCCCATTCCATTCCAACTATGTAGTTTTCAACCCAGCCAAGCAAGCGGAGGAGAGAGATAGATCCCCAAAACAACAACAGATGAGATTGACCAAATATCATCTCACAAATGTAAACAAAGATGTTGGGTTATATTATGTAAGATAACTTGAAAATGTGTAGCTGATCCTGGATATTTTGTATAAGTAAAATTGAACTTGTCAGCTATGATCAGGAGGCTGCAGATTGTTTCATCGATGTTCATGTTAATCGGCACGTACAAGCGACATATTTGTTTGGGATCCCCAGCATAAACATAGTTTTCTAGTAGGATTGGGTACATGGGAAGAACATGGACATTGTGCATGTTATGATGCAGTCCGTTCCAACCCTTGGAAATTCCCTCCTCACTTGGAGGAATGTGAAATAGGGCAAGACGCCCAGTTGTGGAACTCACTGAACTGAAGACTACCAAGTTGAAATCCAAAACGTAAATGAAGATGACACCCGGGACAATCAACCCGATCATTGCATCCATGCTTACCCCGGTCCTCATCGTGGCTTGATTGAGAATCCATAAATATGCGGGTTTGGGTGAATCGTCAGTGTAAGCTGTATCTACGAGAATGTCAAAAGTTGGTTGGGGAACGAGATGTATAATACAGGCGGAATGTTTGTGTCGAGGGAGAAGACCGTGACGTGCTGGCAATTTATTTGAGTTTTTTCCTACACGGCTACCACTCATAGTTTTTAATCCAATTAGATTTGCCTGCTGAAGGCTAAACAGTTTGTCCATTACACGGGACTGCTCGGTACTTGAGTTAAAACTTATTGGCTACACATCGAAGCCTATGGTGGATAGGCGCCGAGAGGAAATTGAATTGAATAACTTCCTGTACGAAACTAGATTCGGAATAGTCCAATAGAAAGTTGAAAATCGGCTTCTTTGAATAAACTGCTATAAAGTTTACAAACCATCCAGACACAATTTCCTTCCTGTTAAAAAAAATGAAGATTGGATTTTCGCTTATGAAATTGGATTTCGTGTCAGTGACTATTGCAGCGTAATTTTGTGGATAGTTACAATAAAGCAATCTTATATTAATGGTTGAAGATGATGGTGAATAATTAAACCCCCTTATCGTTCCCTTCAAATTAAAAAGGCCAATACGAAATTTTCTCGAAATTAACAAAGTCCTATACAAAATTTTCTCAGAATTAGCAAAACACTTTAGTCCATTTGATTAACATTACCGATACCGATTGAACTTTGTTAATTTTGAGAAAATTTCGTATTGACCCTTCTAATTTGAGGGGATCCTAAACTACTTTAATGTTTCATGAGGCTATAAGAGAGGCAACAATTTTTAATTTGTGCAACAGTCTCGTAACCGTTGCTTAATACCAGATTAAGATAGAGAATACATGAATTGTGTCCCGTTGCCAAGGTTGATAAAACACATAAGGATAGCTCACGCAGACTCATCATAATTGTTAATGTTTCAATTTTACATGACAGAAAACGTGGGAGAAAGGGAACCGGCTAATGTGGGATTTTAGCCGCCCAACATGACAAATACATGTCTTGTTCTCTGAATTCAGAAAATATGTCAATATTTTAGGAGGATTTTGAGTCATGAATTGCTATTTCGAAAACAGGTGAAAGCCATGTATACACGGAGAAAGCATAATCGAATCAGGATAATGCATTCCCGGGTAATATCACTCATGGGCAGGTCTGCAATGTCTCTCCCTATGAGACGAGTCCAGAAAAGGGGTATTACTTTTCAATCACAGTGACAGGATTTTTCACTTGTGTTTTACAGAACTAAGCAATTCTTACATTTTTAGTGAATTGAATCGTTTTCGTGGAATTAATTTAGTCTTTGGTCTTATATAAAGATTTTATTCAACAATATATGCTTATGAATGGCAGCACATTTGGGTTGGGGTATATATATAAAATAAATGAGATTCTTAGTGCTGTTTAATACGCGAATTCAAATGTTACATAGTATTGTTTATAATATATGGCGAATGGGTTTAATAGATACGAATTTCTGTTGGGCTTTCCGTTAAAATAAAAGTTGGGTAATTTTATGGGTATATCGTTGCTATATTAAAAATTACCAAAAGGATTTATATCTTGACTTGGCTGACACTCTACTTAAGCAGCGTTTTCCCATTAGGTTGCATCATTGGAATTTCATGTCATGCAAATTCATAGCGTTGCGTTGCCCTCACCCTAAATGAACAAAGGCAAGAACTGCCGTGGGATAATGATAATGGACAATGGATTGCGTGTTGAGTTGAGTAGAGCAAAAATGAGCTTTTTCTCCCTCAGCTGTTCGCATCTGCATCTGCCTGCATGTTGATATTATTATGCCGTGTGCAAGTGTGCACACATTCACAATTTCAGTTCATAACATGATCAGGTCTTTTGTAACTTGTTTCATGAGACACTTATTGTGATTATCTTTCAGTTATTTATTTTAAATTATATTGATCTTATCTTGTCCTGATAACGTGGTCAGTCTTAACTGTAGTAATACAAGTAGATTACTTCCAATATGGAGAGGAAGGGCATTGATAACCCCACTGGGGCGTCGCCAGTTTCAGTTGTAGCGTTATTAGCGGAAGTTGAGGAGCTGAAAGGGACAGTGAGCTCATTGCAGGAGTCCCTTTCCCAAGCCAACAACCAAATTGCCACCTTGGAGGGGGAGGGGGAAGCCAATAAGAAACTGTTGGCAATTTACCGCAGGTCATTTCCTCATTTTGAGAGGCAGATGGTGGAGCAATTGTTGAAGGTGGAGGAGACGATGAAGCAGTTAGTGAATGTGATGGGAACGATGGCTGAGGAACAGAGCAAACTGGCTGTGGGGAAGCGGGAGGAAGTGGCCAAACTCACTTGGAGGATTATGCAGCTGGAGAAAAGGGGACCGGTGACCTTGGTCAACCATGGAAATGTCGAGAATGTTGGAGGGCAGGCGGCTGCCTTGATACTTCCGGAGGAGGTGACGAAAAAGTTTATTTAAAAATTTACTTTAGATCATTTTTACGTCGAAGGCGGAACATTTTAAAATTTACTTAAATGTCTTTTCAGGTATGGGAGCTTATCTTCCAGAAGGTGCCGGATCCCAAGGATCTGTGGAACTGCTCCAACACATGTGGCCTTTTCAAGAAGATCCTCCACGACTGGAAGAGTCCAATCTGGTTGTTCAAGCACGCCTTGCCGTATTTGTTTCGGTACCTCCCCCAAAATCTAATTCTGAAGTGTCGCATGGTCTCCAAAGGCTGGAACATGGTGGTGGACCAATTCGTGGAAAATCATCCCTCCATCATGCCCCAAAATGATGACATTGAAAAGAAAGGATTTGACTCCAGGATCATGCTGCCTTTGGAGGGACCACTGCTGGAAAGGCGCTTTGGCAAGCTCAACAGATTCGACCTGAGGGAGGGTCCCAGTTCTAATTTTCCTTCGACCCCCGGGAGGAATCCGTTCATTGGAAGGACAGTCACTTTGGTCATCGGGATGCCGAAGGCTGAGAAGGAGGCCGACTATTCCCTGCTTGGTTATGATTATGAAGGCCAGGAGGCGAAAGTCAAACGATTTTGGGGGAGGATCTTCTCATTCCTGAAGACATACGGGGCCACATCTGGTACTTGACTCTGGACTCATATGAAGGGAATCTCGGGGATGGAGATGATTACCACATGCAAATGTTCCAACTGCTGACTACCGACCTGTCCTCCCTTCTTCCAAACTTACGGAAGCTGCGGATCCTGCAAGGTGGATATGAAGAGTACGGCGGGCTCGGTGATATTGATATTGACGAAACTCCATTCCCGATGGCCCCAAAACTGGAAGCAATTGTGGCTGACGATTCCTGTTTTTATTCCCAGCAGAACCATGCGCTCCTTGTGGCAGTAATAGAACGACACCATTCTCAGCTCCGGGCACTTCAAGTGAGTGGGGATCTTTTTGGGAGTAGGCACCTCCGCTGGTTGGAGTGAACAGAGTTGAGGGAGCTTCACCTGGACAATTTGATTGCTCCAGAGGACTTCCAAGTTTTGGGGGAAACTGTCATGCCTAATCTGAAGAAACTCGGGGTGAACATGAGGGGCCGTTACTGGAGCTTTGACTGGTTGCTGGATGTCATCCACAAGTTTTTCGGGAGCAGTCAACTGAGCACCCTTCGAATTTGCGGTGGGATTGGACCCAAAATGTTTCAACAGACTCGATGGAAAGGCTGCATGTCCCCAACCCTGACGACCCTGGAGGTGGAGCATGGCAAGGGAGAAGTGGGATTCTACAAGTTCCTCCATTATTTTCCATTCGTGGAAAATTTGCACGTGTTTGAGAAAAATGTTCTTCCATACAAGGAAAAGGAATATCGTCCATGTGCTTCGGGAGAAGAAGTCCGCGCGAAGGATACTCAAAGGGGGTTGGAGGAGGTGGATGTGGGCAAATATATTTTTGGGGGCAGGATCTACCAGTCTAACATTTGGGAAGTGATGACACGACTTAAGTTGTTCACCTTCAAGTGGAATATGTATACGAGGGCTGAATACGAGCAGATAGTTCAGAAAAAGGGAAACTGAAGCCGGAAACCACAGAGTATGAAAACAAGTAAAATATCAAACTTAGCTTGGCGTGATATGACGTATTCAATATCCGACATCAATTAAGTACTTACACAAAATCGGTTTTATTTGGGATAATAATTCCTAACATTCATATTTTCTACATGTGTATTTTGCTAACTCAATAGACCTACTAAATATCGCCTTATTAATATGTGTCATTTTATTAAATAAATAGATAGTGATTCTATAAATAAATAAATAACATTCTGATAATTTTGCTAACTTTGATTCATAATTGATTTTATTGCATTCCTCATGCCATACTCTCATTTCTGAAGGGCTAAATCTAATTGTTTTCTTTGAATTGCGTAATGTTAATGAAAATGAAATTTTATTGAACAAAATTAAGCGAAATAAATTCCCCCACAAAAAAAGATTAGTTGCCGAAGGCGCAACATTAGTAGAAATTAAATTACAATTGCGAGCATTATGACGACATTATAACGTATTTCAGAGGGATTGAATTATAAAATTATTTCAAATTTTGAAAGCTCGGCCTAAAAATAATAATCGAGTTGAGCGTATTTACAACAACAGATGCCAGGTACTCTGTCCTCATCTCCCGATTAAACGTCCCAAAAGATGAATATGTGAATGCGATTGGCCTCATAGAACGAAGCTCCTTCTTGGTCATCATCTCCTTAAAATTATTAAGCCTCCCCCAACCACTTACCAATTTGGATACCCACACTCGCTTGAGTTCCCTGCTGGAATGGTTAACAGAAATTAGGAGCGTCAACATGACCAGCAGAATTATGTACAAGTTACCCCAAACAGTGGTCCAAATGCATACATGATCCAATCCACTTCCTTCGCTGTGGGCCAGAGGACAGTGGCCGTGTAGCAAATTATAAGGAGGCAATATTGCAAAATTAGATATCCAGTAAAGATGGGGGAGTAGACTTGATTCCCCACATGGAAGAGGATCCGAAGTTGAGTCCACTTCCGAAAATGATTTGTACTGTATCCCAAGCCAGGGTCCGATTTCAACTTGGCTATGCACCGGGACACGCAATTTAGCCCGATCATCATATAAACGCTCATTGTTCGGAAGGCTGTGGCCCCTTCCATTACCGAAACGAAGACAATTAAAGTTCGTGCAGAGACGAGTGCAATTTTGCCCACCAAATGAATGCTGAACGAAGGAAGGATTTTCGCCAAAATGAAATATTCCGCATCAGCATTAATGTAAATGACAACCAAAGGGAGTATGAATGGGACCCAAGTCAATAGCGAAATCGTTTGGATTAGGAGATGTCCAATTATATCCAGTTTTGGACTGGGACCGTCATGCTTGGACCCAACATTTGCAAATGGATAAACGGTCCGACAGAAGTTCCAACGGGTACATTTTGAGCTCAATTCGTATTTCTGTCTGCTTTTGGCGGTGTTTCCAGTAATTTCTGATGTGAAGCTGAAAAGCCGATTGAAAAAATTGGCAAAGTTTTGAGAGTCCCTTTGTATAACAATTGCGAGCATTGGGAGGAACGCAGCGAATAGAAGCTGACATATGAGGATGAATACTTCAAATATTTTGTATTCCTCTGGATGAAAATGTCGATGAACTAGGACGAGCAAGCAGCAGGAGACTCCTAATCTGGCAACGACGTAGCGGTTGACAAAATCCCACACGAGGTATTTTCTATAACTGGGTTCTGCTATGAAGGTCTGGGAGGGGATGTCCCAATAAAGGATGGACCGGTAGTGAAAGATGTTATCCGTGACCCATTGGTTCAGGTTGAGGCTCAGGTTTATCAGTGGGCTGATGGGTAACATTTTGTTATAACTTATCTATCTGGTATAGCCTGATTAACTATGACTGTAAATAGAACAAACAATCAGGAAATATGTTATGCCACTGACACTGGTCGATTTCTCTATTTTACTGGAAGGTAGTGCAAAATATTGCAGAATCAATGTACATATTTGTTTCCTGGCTCATTAACCAAATCGACAAATAATCCATGTATTAATTTAACTGTATTCGTGGATTACTTCCGCGTTCACATTTGTTTCCTTTTCCTTCCATTTATCTTAAGTGCTCCGTTTAATGATAATGATAATAATTCGACCAAAATGACAAATAATCTGCTAATACTGTTTAGCTAATTTGTTGTCCTTGGATATATCACTGGAGCTTTCGAAGTACTATTGTTTGGCATTTATTCCTGCTCATGTTCCATGTGGCTCCAGGACATTAATTCGAATTAGATTGCTGATTGATACGGAATAAATCATGTGATGCGTTCCATTACATTTGCATGACATTTTATTGTCAAAATTGTTTTGGATACTGGTGCAGCAATTACGGTAATCGACGACATCCTCTTAATTCTCTGTGTCAGTAAGCTTACTTTACGTTTACTATAGATACGTAATATAATATGGCCTATTTTATAAAATCAAATTGCATAAACGTGTTTTTTTTTGCTGAATTCACTTTTTTATGAACAATTCGGAAATAGTAATGTAGCATCTGTGGAAAAAATAATAATAAATACTGAATGTAAGTTAGTGGGTTACAACAGTTTATGATTTGTGCCGCCATATACTGCCTACCGGAAGCGTTTTCCAATAGGCAACCTACGATCTGCTCTATACCAAACACAATTAGTGTCACTCCTACACACCCATTCCAGCAAACGTAAAGTAATTTATAAATGGAAATCGAAATGCTTGAGAAGCCATTCTTTACAAAATCATGATGACTATTTTGACAGTCACCCAAGCAGTACAAATGCTTTCTTCGTATAAGGCCGCCATGCTTTTTAACCTCTTCCGGATCCACAAACACACCCCTGTTATGATCATATTTCATGAAGTACATTCCATCATAAGTCTTGTATTCCGCAAATGCTTTATATTCAAGAAGATGGTTATCTTTCCATTTTTGATACAACCCAGACCCATCGATCCATCCTAACACCCTTCCAAACACTGGGTACATATAATTCCCACGAGCCATCCAATAAGTTGGAGATCTTAGCTGGAGTGGCCTGCTCCTCGAAACAATGTACTGACCAACAGCCTGGAAACTGTTGGAGTACATTGCAATTGACCGATCGGTGTCAACAAATGAAATTTCTTTGGGAAGTTCCCTAGTTGTACATGAATCATTCGCATATTTGATATTAGGACAATCCCCCACACTCCCATTTGTCATTATGGGCACAATGTCGGTTACAGAATCGATTTTTATAAACATTAGCCGTTCTTGAAGGGCACGATAAACGCCACGTTGATTTTGAGGCTTAATGAAATCTATCAAGCAGGAATAGACAGTTCCATTACCATTGTTGATGCATTTGTCACTGGTTCCGATGAATAGTTTGCTCTCCACGAGAGACTCTAACGTTTGAGGAAAGTGTGGTTGGGGATTGGACGTTAATGACGTGAACATCTCTCCCCGGTACGTTTGGGACAAGATCAACATAATCAAGTTCCATATCCCCCATAATGCCATCAGCATTACCCTACCGGAATTTACCTGTCTGGTTGACTCAGATTGATCAATCAGGTGCTTGCATATTGCGACGCCAACTTTTAAATAAGATTGAGCCAACTGTTTGAAAGTACAATGGATATTTGAAATAAACGCATGATTGACTACAAATACTGCCGCTGCCAATTGGCTAGAGAGTAGAAGGAGAAGCCAAATACTAAATGGAAATGGCCTACTGATGCCGCTAATCTGCACACCAATTTGAAAGGAGTTGGGATCCCGATTTACCACAATAAATTCAAACCCTCGCTCGCTGATACCTTGATGAAGGAAGCGGAGATGACCGGATTTGAATTTTGGCTTATTAAAGGTGGATAACAGCGTGTTACAACTTAGTCTGCCCTGCTTAGGATAGGACCATTCAGTTGTGCTATTTAGCTTGCTAATCAATAATTGTAAGCTACACAGGTCTGGGTCAAAGGAGCCTGTGAGGGACACGCATTCCCTGGTTGGAAGCTTGTTTCCACTGCAGTAATGTGCAAAATAGCCACCTTGCATGTTATTATTGAAGATGTGCCAAAGCTTAGCAATTTCAGCGAAACCATTTTTGACTTCCTCATTAAATACTATTGGAGTCACCCTAATGGGGTTGTTCAAGTGGACAAAATAAACTTGCTTAAAGTCTCTTATAAAGAATAATGTTCCGGGTGGGACATCAGTTGCTCTTAGCCAATGTATATACAGTAGGCTCTCCTCGAATCGTGTTGATGACGGATCGCTTAGAGCCAACAGAACGTCGTGCTCAGAATTATCATTGTTCTCCATTACCTTGAGATGGTGCAAGTCAAGATCTTTAATTGTGATCAACTGCACCGAGCATTGAACATGTTTCCAGGTGTTAACCATTTGACCTACTTGTCGAGTCCACAATGATATTATTTTCTGCAGTAGGCAATGCCCTTTAATTTTCTCCCTTGTAATGTCCAACTCCGTTCGGAAGGGATCGTCATTTAAGTTGATCGATTTCCTTAAGAACATTTGCGAATTTGATAACAGATAAATTGGCAGCTTATCAAATTTTAAAAATATATTTACTACTTATGGGTATACCGATTTAGATAAACTTACGAGTTGGTACGCGGCCTATGAGTTCTCTCCAATTCCCAATAGTGAATGTAGGTAAAAGAGCATTCCGACTTTTCAAAAATGCTTAACAAATCATAGAAACTTAGGCAGTTGCAGGTAGAGAAGTATACAAGTAAATTAAGTAGAATTTCGGGCGACATGATTTTCCGATCAAAATTAAAATTAGGGAGAAGCTAAGGAACTGTGTAATATTTATTTGTATCTGCCAAATCGTCGTATATTAATCTTACGACGGTCGGCGGTAAAACTCGAATGTTCTATACAAATGGGCGTCTTACTAAGAAAGAACTGACAAGACTCTCCGTCATTTAGTTTTATTTTAGACAAGTTTTAATGCAAAACCTTCAATCTCGTTTACGTAAATTATACTTCAGTGTATACAGCCATAGCCCAAGTCGTGACAAGCTTTAAAAAAGGCTGACGTCATGTCTTGAAGGGGCGATAAAGTATCGTCCTGCTGGAAAATATTGGAGCATAACTTATGTACGCAAACGGCAATAGCAAATATTTTACGTGTTATTTAGAGCAAAAACATTTTTTTTCGGATACGTGGGTATGTGATTGAGCACTACATAATTATTACATTTCAATATCTTATTCTTCTTACGATTAATCGATTTGATACAGTTTCTCTCTACTTGTTACAGAAGGGCACACAAGCCAGGAAAGCTGAGGTAAAACGGAAGAGTGTCCAAAAGTGGATGATGTTTAGAAGAGCTTAAAGTGGTCGTTATTTTTTTTTGATCCAGCAATCTAGTAATTGAAAATATTCCTGAAAATCCAAGACCCCACCCAGTACACCCAGAATCGTTCGATTTGCAATGAGATCCTTGTAATTTTAATATAATTTAATATAATTTCACGCATGGAATAAAGTATTCATGTTTTACGACTCGTAAATATTTTATTCATATTCAGAGTTGACGATATAGTCTAAATAAATATATAAGATAAGTAATTTTTGATACGGCTGCATGAGATGCGGAGTCGGAATTTCCTTTCAATTAACAAGACAGTTAATGACAAGTTATTCTAAATATAAAGGGTATAAATTGCATTGGCGGCTTACGTCAAGCACTTTCCAAAATATCCTATGATAATTTCCATAATTAATACAACGATTGTAGCCACTAAACATCCATTCCAACAAATGTAAAGTAATTTGTAAATGGAAATCGAAATATGTGAGAAACCCTCCTTCATAAAATCGTGATGATTCTTTTGGCAGTCACCCAAACAATACAAATGCTTTCGACGGGTAAATCCGTAATGCATTTTAAGCTCTTCCATGTCCACAAACACACCATTGCGCGGATCATATTTCATCAGGTACATTCCCTCATAAGCCTTGTACTCCGCAAATGCTTTAGTTTCGAGAAGTTGGTTATCTTGCCATTTTTGATAGAGACCAGACACATCAATCCATCCCAACACCCTCGCAAACACAGGATACATATAATTCCCCATAGCCAACCAGTAAGTTCTGGACCTAATTTGGAGTGGCTTCCTCCCAGAAACGATGTACTGACCAACAGCCTGGAAACTGTTGGAATAAATTGCAATAGACCAATCCGTGTCAACATATGCAATTTCTTTCGTAAGCTCCCTGGTTGTGCAAGGATCATTGGCGTAGTCAATATTGGAACAATCCTCCACAGTCCCACTTGTCATGATTGAGATAATGTCAGTTGTGGAATCGATTTTGAGAAATCTTAGTCTTTCTTGAAGGGCATGATAAGGACCATCTTGATTATGGGTTTGAAGTAGCCCTATTAAACAAGAATAGACAGTTCCATTATCATTGCATTTATCACTGGTTCCAGTGAGCAGATTACTCTCCATGAGAGACTCCAGCCTCTCCGGGAACTGTGGCTGGGGGTTGGAGGTCAATGAAGTGAACATCTCTCCTCTATATGTTTGTGACAAGAGCAGCACAATCAAGTTCCATATCCCCCACAGCGCCATTAGCACTACTCTGCCGGCATTTACCTGTTTAGTTGACTCTGATTGGTCGAATAGGAGTTTACACAAGGCGACTCCAACTTCTAAATAGGCTTTGACAAATTGTTTGAAAGTGCAATCTACGCTTGAAATACACTCGTGATTTACAGCAAATGCTGCTGCTACCAATTGACTCGAGAGTAGAAGGAGAAGCCAAATACTCAATGGAAACGGTTTTATGATTCCGTCAATTTGAACTTCAATTTGAAATGAGTTCGGATCCCTATTCACTACAATGAATTCGTAACCACTCTCATGGATACCGTGATGAAGAAAGCGGAGATGACTAGATTTGAAATATGGCGAGTACAAAGTGGATAGCGCCCTATTGCAACTTAAACTGCCTTGTGTAGAATATCCCAATTCCGTCGTGCCATTTAGCTTCCTAATTAATAATTGTAAACTGCAAAGCTCTGCGTCGAAAGAACCCGTCAGTGACCTACATACGTCAAGCGGAACTTGGTTTGTACTACAGTCATGATCTAAATAGCCACCTTGCATGTCGCTATTAATTTGGTTCCAGCTCCTCGCAATTCCCTTTCCCTCGCAAAACCGTTTTTGGCTTTCTCCGTAAATCTCATTGAGGTCACCCTATTGGGATGACTCCAACGGACAAAATACACTCGATTAAAATCCCATATAAGAAATAACATCCCGGGCGGAACCTGAAGTGGGCCCAGGCTATTGATAAATTGCAGGTCGTACTTGAATCGTGACGTTGATGCGTGACCCAGGGCCCAAATAAAATCATGCTCAGAATGCATCCTGTTGAACAGTTGGCTGCGGTGATGAATATTAAGAAGTCCGAGTGAGATCATTTGAACTGAGCACTGGACATGCTTCCAGGGTGTACCAGGTTTGACAACTTGACCGAATTTTGGAATCTCAAATGCAATTATTTTCTGGAGTAGGAAATGTCCTCCCATTTTCTCCCTGGCAGAATCCAACTCTGTTTGGATTGGATGATGATGTGAAGGCTTCTTGAGAAGGTTGCCGTTATAGAACTCCCATGAATCCCTTTACGTGCATTTGAAAAGTATGAATATTTACATATCTAATTGACCAATTTTTACTTTTTATTTATATATTTAAATTTCTGAGTTATCATATATACTTACCAGTCCGTATCTACTTCCTGAATTGGTCCCATTTGCCAATAGTGTATATAAGTAAACGTGCATTTGGAGCTTTCAAATAGGCTCAACATTTCCTCAAAGTTTAAGCAGTTGCAGGTAACGAAGCAAATTAGTAAATTAAGAAGAATGTTGGGGGACATGATTAATAGAGAAAATTTTACGCTGCTAGAAAATGGCGGAGAATGGTATATTTATATGATTAAGATATTTTTTGTGTAGTTGCACAATTATAAATATTTGCAGCTAGTAGCTATGACCAATGTACTCACAATAATATTTTGTCACTGGATTTTATGTATGGACTTGGTATATTATAAGCAGCAATTTTTATAAGGTTTAAGTGTAAGTCTACTTGAAGTTTGTAGCTATTGTATAATCGATATCCAATAAATGTTACATAATTTCATACCAAAAACTGACATAATATTTTCCTTGGTTATCTTTTTACAAACACAATTGTTTTTTTTTTAAGAAAAACATGCCCTATATAAAAATAATGCTAAGAAGCCACTTCTTATTATTCCAATTGCAAGACATGTTAAAATGAATTATTTTGTTCGAGGAATAAAACAATATGACTTCAGAACTTCTAAAAACATTTCAAGAATCGGCTATCTTATTGCAATAGTTGAAACGATTATTTTTTCAGTGACGATTAAATATAGGCATATAAAAAGATTCCTGGATTGTAGCGTCCTACATTTCAATGACTTATATTTACATTTACCATTATCATTTATCATGCCAAGGTCGCCTATTCTAACAATTACTTTCCTATTTGGTACGCTAATCCATATTTTACCAGCAGTTCCCCTGCATAAATTAGAACTATCGCGCTCATGCAGCCAAGCCAATACATAAAAATTATAAGATAGACGGAATCGGAAATGCCACGAAAATCCGCTTTTGTCTTCGTTTCCAACTGGTCAGATAATGAGCAGTACTCCAGGCAATATAATAGCTTCCGCTGCAACATTCCCCGGTAAGATATAAGTGTCTTGCTCATTCTCATCCAAGCCAACCCGATCTGCAAGGTGCATGTTAAAATAAGCTTAATACTCAATATTTACCTTCTTACAGTTTAACAAACATGTTGGAATGTATTTGTTACGCAGGTGCATCACTTATACTAAACCCGTGTGACGGACGTCTTGTCGCAATAATTAGTAACTTGCGTCAAAACCTACGTTGAACTGACGTACGGACTCAGCTATTTGGTCATGATGTGAGAACAAATGTTAAACAAATACACCAGCCAATCAATCAACCAATCGGTACACGTATTGCATCCAAATCAAGAAGCCATATCAAATATTTGAGTAAAGCTGGGAACAAGTTTTTTATCTATTAAGTCCTTACAAACCAGAGGATTAAATATGGCTGGAATTAGCCTAGTTGTGACTGGAGCAGTGCTGGTCATTGCATTATTCGCTGGGGTAAAATAAAGTTTAATTTGAAATTTTAATTTAGTTCTTTAAATAAAATTCAGGCAATGTCAAACATTTTATATTATTTTATTGTGTGTAGAATATCAATGGGGAGCATAAGATACACTGGCCCAATCTTGGCTGCCACCCCGCCAATCCTTCCG
>JAQIXQ010000501.1:0-27561 GCA_034700485.1 Pseudosinella alba
ATTGCAATATGATGTCATAATTTGAGGGGGGAGGGGGGGTTTGCCAGAATGATGACGCCACATAGTACCGTAAATGGAAAATGTGATGACGTGGGGGGGAGGGGGGGTCTAAAAATAGCGATTTTTTGATGACATCATATTGCAATGCCCCCAAAGTACTTACAATGAATGCTGTGAATTCTGTTCATGGTGTCACTTGAACACTTTTAATTTTAGCAACTGTGAAGAGGGAGCAGAATTTGCTTACGTTTGACTTTCAGGGACGGGACGACGGGGATTGGTATGATAGGTACTTAGTTTCCTGCTATTCTTTTGTTACATGAAAATGATGACTTGTCACGTCATGGAATTTTACAAGATATTTTATTAGGAATTTGGCCCTTCCTTTCTGAAACTGTAGGGAAGCAAATGTTTTAGCCACTGTTGCTTTTGTAGCATCGACCGACGCCGATGACGCTGGCTAGCCATTCATTCTCCAGTTTTATGCCATTTCATCAAAGACGTTCAAGCGAAGACGACTAATTAGAATGGATGCAAATTCGTTGAAGTCATGAGAGTCATTTAAACTTGTATTTCTTGCTTTGTTCAAGTTGCATAACTGAAATTGAGGGATAGTAGAAAAATGTTTAGAATTTAAAAAAAGTGATGTTTTAAAATATCTGCTTAAAATATCTAAAGGGAGCTAATTTATCTATCAAAATTCAAAGCTACTTGAAATTGTAAAAATGAGACTGGTGGTTTGAGATAAATAATAGATAATTTTAATTAAAATTTATTTCCGGATGATCACATTGCATTATGTATATGAGCCACTAAATAGTTCATTAGTTTATTCACTGCAGATAACCATCATCATGAATTTCTAAAACTTATTTTCCGTGACATTAATTGCTGCACTAATCGTAAATCAGCAGAGGAACAAACGTTTTTTTCCTTTTATTCAAGCCTGTTCCCTTGCCTCTACCTCTTCCTCCACTTCGTTCAAATTTCGAAGCATTTTGCTATCCTGGTTGAAAAAAAAATGGTAAAATGTCAATGATGATTCTGGATCCTCGACTAATGTGATGGAGGAGGAAACCTGGCTAGTATTCGACTTCGGAGGAAAGGGATATAGCACTGGATTAGCCTTAGCGATTTTAGCTTTGTAATTAAAAAAAATAGCCAGGATGACCATTTTCAGCTTTTCTTGGAAAGTAATAAGAGACATCTAAGATCTAAAAGGTGACATTCTTAAATTAAGTTGCTGTTAATTATATCCAATTCACATTATTCCCATCCCGGGATTCAATTTAGTCTGCATTTGCACGGAGGATATGATTTATCTCTGGAATCTTTTACTTGGAAATAGGATTTAATTTTTGCTTTTCATGCCAGAGAAATTAATAGGACTAATAGGAGTTATTCATAATTGTCCCGTTTTTATATTCCAGTTAGGCCATAATATACAGATGTGTAGCAGTCGGCAATTCCAAATTATGACAATATCCGTCATTAGTCATTGATGTTTATAATGAGCCAAATAAAGACACGTATCTGCCGAACCTTAAAGGGCATGCATGTTTAGTTATGTGTGTTTGTCTTTGTCTCTATGTCTGCATTTTGTCGTATTCATGTGCTATTGAAATTGTACATGATTTAATAATAGCAAATTACATTATATTTTATGAACATTATGTAATTAATACGCCGAAGTCTTTTTGAGGTAATTTGGTCTCCCTTCCGTTTCAATCGTCCAGCGGATGCCCGTCCTTGGGTATATTCCTGTGAGATAAGGGATCAGCCAGTTTAATAATGTTTATTAAAATTGCTACTTATAGTTAACTCTGATAAAAATCATTGCCATTGCATACCGTTTAATGAACTTGGAAATTTCATCCGCCGCCGTCATCATCCCATTAGCCTGGGCCACCTTATAAAACTCAAACATGTTCTCTTTGTTACAACCCAATTCCAGCTTCCGTTCCAAGAGCTGGATCATCTTCCCCAACCGGAAGTGGATTGCTGCTTCCAAAACCTGCGCCATACTGTTTCCAGCATTCTCGTGCAGCTCACCTGTATATATCCAGTGCAAAATAACCTTCAACGCATCGCCAGTAACATTATGTAGCTTGATGGTCCCGTCAAAATCCAATTCCTTCAACTGGTTCTTCACGAGAGTCCGGAGTTTTGGACTTCTAGCAGCCAACATGAATTTGTGAGCCTTAAGTATCACGCCATCCGTTGTTGACAATTCGATGTCGGCGTAATTCTCATCCAAAATAAAGATATTCTTCAGGGCTTGACAGATGGACAATTCATCTTCGGAGTTTGGCTCGTCGGCAGTTTTCACAATGGTTGAGAGTAAAATTGGCGTCAACGATATCTTAAGTCGTAGGTCTGAAGGACGAGGGAACGTATTTATAGTAGAACCAAACATGGCAGGCTGATATTCTGCTACTGTGAGAAATTGCTTTGCAACTACTATTTGTGAAGATTCATGTTTGGGAGTGACGTGGTCATCGTCATTATTATCAGCCATTAGAATACTCTTTTCCACAGCATTCTCTGCCTTGACTATATTTAGCTTGTCATCAACAAACTGTACTCGAAAATCATATCCTAGGATACCCATATCCTTTGTAATATTAAGCTGGTCACAGTTCAAACTCAAATACCGAGTGGGGGGACCACTATCCCGAACATTTACCCAATCCCCAAAATAGAATCGGAGTCGAGCTCTTGAATCTTCTTTCCTCATATTATTCTCCTCATTTTCTAAACCAGCAATATTGAGAAGGCAGTTGGCATTTTGAACAAGCAAGTCAAAATCATTCTCCTTTTCCCAGCCTTTTAAATGCCAGATGACGGTTGAGCGGACTCCTTGACGAACCTGCGTGTAGTATACGGAGTTTACGTTTTAATTATTGAAACCGATAATATTTTTGTTAAATAAATATTTTGAATGAAATGTCTCAAGTTGAGATAGGTTGAGACTCTCAACCTATCTATCTTACCTCAGAGGAAACTTGATGAAACTTTTCCGTCATTTTCACTTTAAAACTTCTGTAAGTAAATATTTTATTTAGCTATATCTGAATTATATTGATTAATTGCGATCTAATCAAATGAATCGAAAGCCGTATAATATGAAATATTACGGATGACCCACTAATTGGTAAAATAAACTGCTACTAACTTGAGAACCTCGCCCCTCACTCTTTTTTGAAAAACGCAAAAAACTAACCGGCGGTATAATTGGCATATTGTCAATCTACTTATTGAATGTATATTTTAATCCATTGCATGCCATTATGGATGTATTCGAATAAAATTATATTTTCTCTTACAAACGGTAATAATTCCTAAAATGTTATATATTTAAACATCCTGAGTCACATTAAATAGTGAATGGGAAATGACTAATGACTAATGATCCATTGCATGTTTACGAATATATTATGTGACTATTGCTCTTCTAGTTCTGTGCAATGTATTATATTGCCATGCACGAGTCTAGCATGCATAAGCTTAATGTTTGTGGAGTTCTTAAATACAATGACACGAAAGTTTTTTTTTTCGGGGGCTTTTGCCAAATAATTTAGAATTTTATATAACACTTTTCATGGGGTTCACAATTTCAGAATATTTCTCTGAAACGGATGTAATTCTGACGTTAATATGCATACAATTCCTATAGTAATTCTATCTTATACAATTTATTTTCTGTGCGTGTCAGTTTTCAGCTTTCTTTGATAATGATTTTCTAACCTATTCATTTATTGCCTATACATAATTCTCTACTGCTTGTTATATACACTTCATATACACAAAACTTCATATTCTCCCAAATTAAATAGTAGAACATGGGATTATACGCAGTCACGCTACATCCTGCCAGTGTTACAGATTATAATTTCACATAAACGATAACGATAAGTTCGTACATCGCCCATAATTAACTTTTTGTATGTTTTTATGTATAGGTGAGGTTTTCCCACGAATGTCTCGCAGATTTGGCTATTTTTTGTGTACGGACGGATATAACTCGAGATGTACCCTCCGTAAATGCAATACTAGCATCGTAAATGGATAGTAAAAAACAACCCTTTTCACAGACTTTGGTTCATTTAAACCTTACTTTTCTCGCACAATTATGAATATGTCAAAAGGAAGTAGACGATTTGATTTACAAAATCACGTCAAAAATTAAAAAAAAAATCAACGAGTGTCCAATTGAAGCAAATTTCTCCCTCTACAAGACAGCGCTCAAGGTTTTTTTGGAAACTGCTTCATCTACAAGATGAGTAGAAATAAACGCCTCAAAGGGAGATAATTTTTAGCAGTATTGCCAAGGAGACTTCTAATTCCTGCTTAAATAAATTGAGTAGCACATTCAAAAATTAGAAAGATTTGGGTCCATCACCACCACCACAACCTAGTCAACAAATATGACATAAAATAGCATAAAAGCTAAAGCAAATGTCAACTCCGCATCGGTGTAGGTGCGCAGGGTCCTCAAGTCATATTTACCTAATCATCTTTATAATTTTTGAATGTGCTAATCAATTTATTTAAGCAGGAATTAGATGTCTCCATAGCATTACTACTCAAAATTATCTCCCTTTGAGGCGTTTCTTTCGACTCATCTTGTATTTCTATAGCATCTTTACTCCCTTCTAATAGTTCTAATCTCCCCCGATCTGAAATAGGTATATAGATATACATAAATAATGTCCAACATAATTTATGTTAATTTCATTTTCTTTCCTTATTTTTGTTCTCCCTCCCTTCAATCTGTCCCCCCATGGAGGAGCAATATTATTACTTGATGTTTTAGAAATGGACTATATCTACCCCAAGTAGCCCTTTCATACAATCACTAAATTGTACGCGACTGACTAATGCCTATGAAGGGCAAGCTATGGCTAAGGAGTCCGGCCAAATATTAGGAAATGGGTTGACTCAGAAAATAGAAAGCTTTATAAATCAATGGGAAAGGCCGGACAGGAAGTAACAGAAGAAGAAAATAGACCTTATTGTACCTTTCGCAGGTACCCAAAATAACTACACACAATCTACAATTGACTTGACAATTTATAATCCATGGACATACTACTAATGACCGAAACCTAATTGTGAATTCTACGAATTCCTACAAAATATCTGGTCAGGCCACACTGACCCAACCCTACCTGGATTCTACAATTCTGACTGAATTCTCAATTCTGATCTCAAAATCCAAAAAACTTGCAACATTATCCTCAAAATCTGATCTTAAAAAAACTCTAATTCTAAAAATCTTAACTTCAGCCTGGCTCAACGAGCTCACAAAGCTAAAAGAATTAACTTTAATTCCATATCAATGGACTAATCTAGTTTCATTAACAACGAAAATAAGTAATGGTGATGACGACGACAGCAGGGGCAACAGGACCCATTCCATTTTTAAAATCCTGCCACAATGGAATTGCACCAATTCCATTTATCCGGTATGGGTTTATCCGCTCCACCAGTCCCATCCCAAAACATGACATCCTCACAGGGGCATCCTGGACAACTTTCCATTTGGAAGGCAGATACTACCACCACCCCTCGAGACTCTTCGGATCCCTATTGCTCATCTTCGTCCAATCCAATTGGACTTGGGCCGTAGTCCCATGATGACCCCATACCAGCTTAGCAGTTTTTCCTCCAGAGACATTGGCATTGAGTTCCCATCCCACCATGGCCACTCCAACTGCTCCTACTCCGACTCGGCCAAGCAACTGCAACTTTCTCTGGTACTGGTCTGGTCCTACTCCGACCTTGATCCTTCTTCGCTTCCAAGCCCCACCCAGTCCTCCACGAGACAAATCTTTGTTTCCACTAAGTAGCAGCTCACCAATCTTAGACTTCCAGCTTACGTAGTCCATTTCAGTTCCAACTTGACCTTGAGCCCCTTCCAACCTGAAGTCATGATTTTCTCCTGGAAGTCTCTTGTCATATTTCACACTGGATGACCTTGGAATATCCATCTGGGGCTCCGCTTGTTGGCAATGTGCATGCGATGGGGCAACTTGAGATCTCTCAGCTTCGGTCGGAACATCTTGTCCTTTCTTCAGAATCTCCATGCTATGCTCCCACGTAACAAGTTGTCCTCTTGCTGATCGACAGCCCTCACATGCAAATCCTGTCGAATCCTTGTAGTACCCTTTCCGGTTCCACCTTGAGACGACATCAGACTTTGTTTTTCAGTTTGAGCTACATCCTGTTTCCTGAAAGACATTTTCGTGAATATGGCTCGGCTGAAAGCTTAAGTTGGACTGCACCATTCTCCCCGATTCGAAAACCTCCTTCCATCCATCACCTTGTCCATTGTACATGGAACCTTGTCGTAGAATAGGGTTGCCCTTGTTTGGGCTAGAATGAGATCCATGTAAACTGTCACATGTAAAATCTTTGGTTATTTGAAGCCAGCATCCTTCCATCCTTCCTCCACTTTCTCCAGGTAAAGGTAAAGATTCCACAAGCTTCGATCCAAATCCATTGTCCCTTCCTTCATGCTCATTCCACAGGGGTGACCAAATTGGATCCTCAGACTTTGGACATCCTTCCTGTCTTCCTTCACCTTCCTTCTGTGACAGGGATGATACTGCTTCCACTGCTTTGTCCACCTTCCACAGGACCATCCGAATTGTCATTCTTACATTTCCGGCTTCTTCGTATTCTTTGTCCATGTCCTCATCACTCCAGTCTTCTACAGCTTCCGCCATCGTGAACATGATCTGGGCATCCAACTTGGTAAGGGACTCTTGGATCTGGACCAGCAACCTCTGGACTACATTCGTCTTCTCCATGGAGATGAGCTCTGCTACCAGCAACCGTACCAGTTCCTTCACCTTCTCGTTGGCTTCATCCCGGACATGGCTCCACCTTCTCATCAGCTCCACCACCACGGGCTTCTTCATCACAATCACGTACAGCACGCGTCACGTCGGGGTCACCATATTTTAGAAATGGACTATATCTACCCCCAGTAGCCCTTTCTTACAATCACTAAATTGTACGCGACTGACTAATGCCTATGAAGGGCAAGCTATGGCTGAGGCGTCAAGCCAAATAATACAAAATGGGTTGACTCAGAAAATAGAAAGATTTGTAAATCAATGAGAAACACTGGACAGGAAGTAACAGAAGAAGAAAATAGACTTTATTTTACCTTTCGCAGGTCCCCAAAATAGCATCATACAATCTACAAATGACTGGACAATTTAAACCACATGGCCAGTCTGTACTGGCCGAAACCTAAGTGAATTATACAAATTCCTAACAAATATCTGGTAATACCAAATTGACCCAACCCTACCTGAACCCTACCTGGATTCTTAAAATCTCACAGAATTCTCAATTCCGAACTCAAAAAATTCTAAAAATCTTAACTTCAGCCTGGCTCAACGAGCTCACAAATCTAAAAGCATTAACTTTAACTCCATATCAATGGACTAATCTAGTTTCATTAACAACGAAAAGTAATGGTGATGACGAAGACAGCAAGGGCAACAGGACCCATTCCATTTCCAAAAATATGTATTCAAACAAGGTAGGGGATTGTTAATTGGAATAACGATTCAACCCTAAAGATAACTTGCTCCCATATGTTAGCATATGGCGAAATTTTGACATTGACCTTTGACCCACTTCCGGTTAACAACAAATGCCCATCTAACCTAACCTAACCTTCAGTTTTTGATTGTCTATTGATAGCTTCAAACAGAATTTAAAAATTCGATCCCGTTCGAGAGTTATCGTCTGGACACACAGACAGACAGACAGACAGACCGACAGACAGCCAACACAAAATGATAAACTTGCTAAGTCGCAAGTTAATAATAAGGGAACTTTTTGTACATGTTGATGGCAGAGACATTCCAGTCCAATTGGGAGCTTTGAGTTGATAGAGTCGGGAATTCGTGGGAAAATGCAGGACCCCGCTTTTCCTTGCTCGCTTGATATGTACGTAATATGCACAAAAATTTATCTGTGGGTCGGGTGCACTATATACTATGTAGTACATACTATACTACATAGTATATTATTAAGTAAATCATCGTTCGCTTACTTGATTTGAGCTATTCGGTAGATTGATTAAAAAAGAGAACCGCGACAAACGGCTCCAAACATACACAAAACAAATCGAGCAATTAGTAAATTCAGAATCTACGAATTGGAATTTTTGGACATGAGCAGGGATTTGCAAGGAAAGGCAAGGCCTTGCTGCATGTGTGGAAATTAATTTTGGTCGGAAGAGCAGCGCAAGGGCATGGCAGTCTATTCCCCAAAATTCCCGACTATACTTGGGGGAGACGTGCTGTCATTTTTTGCACAGGACAAGCATGAACCATCTCAGCAACATAACTGGCCACACAATAGCGTTGTGATTATTGGGGCAGTGATGAGGCACGACATGTGCAAAAAATGTACTTTTTTTGCTTCCAGGTGCTGGTCCTAATACTGCTAATCTATTTGTCTGTCTATGATTGGTCCACCTCTCGCTCTGCTCTCACACTCGAACACTCGGCCTCTTAATAAAAAGCGATTCAAATTAATGAACTGTCCAAGTCATAAATTTTCTCTGCTAACAATCTATTTCTGACTTCTGTCTGTTTTTCTTATACTTTTGCATTAAGCAAAAATAAATTAGCTATACGAACGAAACGTGAATATCCTTACAATTTTATCTGTAGCGCTGTAAAAGGTTTCCGTGTTACGTTTTGGATGGGGACTTAACGGAGAAATAAACCGTTTACAACGGGTGGAGCTACGGAGCTGAAAGATGAAATGAACATCTCGGAATGAGAATGGCGTCGAAGTGTTACTGTCATTTACTGTAATGTAAAATCTGAAAATATGTAATTTTGACCTATGACCCACTTTAAGTCATCCGATGCGGCTCAAAATAGGAGGTTTACATATCTCATATGGAGTGAGGGGTTTGTGTAAAAAATTGGGAAAATCGATCACAGATAGAAGGCTGTAGAGCTTACACAGACAGACAGACAGACAGACAAACAAAGTGAAATCATAACTACGCTTTCTGCTCCGTAATAAATAGTCTGCAAAATGGCAAATAGAACAATTGAGGCAACTCATTGCAAACCGCTGACGTTTATGCTTTTTATAAACCAAAACATTAGTAGAATCAGCTTTGCTCAATGGAGGCAGCTCATTGCAAATTATCCTTTTGGATGGACTTGACAGAATATCATTCTTCCCGTCATCAACCAGAAAATAAAATGTGAATCGTATTATTGCGATAATCAAATTAAAGAACGAAGCTGCTGTCCCATCGGTGTCAGGATAGTTGCCTAAATTTAATTGCCACAAGACAATTGCCACATTTCGACAATATCCACAATTAGCTGCATATCATTAGCTGAAAAAGCACACATATTACGTTTGCCTTTGGTTGATTTTTAAAATTGCGGATATGCCAATTTTCTATGCGGCAATTGTTTGCTTGTGGCAGTTGACGCATGTAGCAATTTGTATAAGGTGGGAATTATCTATCACTATCACTGCGGCAATAGTTCAATTGTGGCAGTTGGCACAATTCCTACGGTGGGAATTGTCCGAAAATCAATTGTCTTTGTGGGTATTATCATGCGACCGTTCCATCAACTCAGCATCAGCTTACAATTAGTAGATTGAGTTGAGGAGCGAGAGGAGGGAGGGAGTGGATAATCTTCAATAAAATGTTTTGCACATGAGCCAATCGTATTATATCGTATGCGGAAGTAAATTACTTACTTATTTACATTGCTAATGCTTAAACTGAATGCTAAAGTACAAAAACCGTGAAGTGGCCAGATTCCTTTCTGCTCCACGTTAAAACTCCATATACACCGCAGGTGGATAAAGCCTGCCGTCCAGGATCTGGGGGGCCTGCATAAAATATGAAGGTATATGACTTACACATGTCATTGTTTATTCATAATTTGAATGGCTCATTGGCTGCTAAACTGTTATTTTGGGCTGGGGCTGGGTTAGCTGTTTTTGTAATTCAAATTGGATTGATATTGGAATTTTGATTGATGATATTCGTTTGTCCACTACCAGGGTTGGGTCAAGATGATTCATAGATGATTTTGTAAGGGGCTGTCCACAAAGAACGTAACACTGCAGTGAAGGGTTATGCTGCAGACAAACTTGTTATAGTTGACTTTTATTGCCCTATTGTACAATTTCAAATAGTGTGACATTGAAGGGCATAGGTATATGAAACTCCTTATTTGCGTGGATGCTAGATGTGAATGTTGACCAAAATCATCTAAAATCATTTATAGATGACTTTTTATCCAGCTCTACCGCAAAAAATGAATGATGGGTAGTGGACCACTACCCATCATTCATTTTTTGCGGTAAATGCCTGCTGCTGCGGAGCAATTACAACAGTGTAAGTACGCAGTCCAATATTTCTATTGAAATTCTAAGAACTAATTTGTATTTCTACACGGATGATTCAGAAGGAAAAATATGTTAACAAGTGTTGGTGATACGATCACCATGTCATGTGCGAAATAATATGCCTATACCAGAAAAGAAGGGAGAGATTATATACAGATAGCCTCAAATACTACCATAACCGAAGTGAACCGAACTACTGTGTCATAGTCAACTGTCCACTTGACTGAACTAGGTAATTACAGCTAATGCAATATCACAAGATTGCCCTCCTCAGTTCTCAAATGATGTGTATAATTGTATTGTACAATGCAAAAAAAAATATTCAAAAGAGTCCACATTAAGTATATCCCATGGATGAACAAAAGCCATATAACACACAATAATTTTGCATCCCATTCCTGATCGGGGCCGCATTACATTAACGTTGTAACATGTCAAATTCATCACAAGATCACCAATAGTATAGCCATCTTGCAATATAAAATTGATTGGTAGGTTCATCGGTTTGATTTAATATTACCAAGCGCCTGGACAAGGAGTAACGCGAATCCCTAATTTCATTGGACATGCGAAAAGTAAACAAATAAGCAACCATCCAATTCGTCAAAGACGAATTGGAAATTGCAAGCATTTTTGCGCAGGTACACAAATTGTTACACCTGCATGGAACACTATTTTGTGGAATTCAAAGGAGGTCTGACATAAAATATGAGTAATGATAAGTGCTCAAATGAGCGCTAGCAGGAGTACAATACAAAACGTAGAAATAACAAATAACTTTAATTTTTTATAAATAACTTACACTTAACGAGGATGCAGTAAAAATACGTGGTAACTTTTTTGTCTTATTTCTTGCTCCAGTTTTCTCAGGGCGATACGAAAACCCTAAAGCCTATTTTGCATAGGACGAATTTTACCTTAAAGTATTTAGCTTACTAGGGTTACGTAAAGTTGAATTAGTAAAAAAATGCATTGCAAATGCACTCCCCATGACGCTCCAAGAAAATGCACCCAGAGTGCAGTTACGGCATGTACTAACTTAACTGTTCCGTAAGTTACGGACCGTAACCCTAGTAAGCTAAATCTAAGGTAAAATTTGTCCTATGCAAAATAGGCTCTAGGTTTTTTGTCAGTAGTCACTAAGGAGCGGATGCTTATGAACGTATAACGGGAAAAATATGAATGAATCTATAAACTTAAAAATGACGAAATATGAACGATAAAAGATCAAATATGAACTAATTAATCACGTTTTTATCTAGTGCCTATTTGAAATTCTTAAAATAGAATCTTTTTTTTAATACACCATATAACGTAGTACGAATTGTTCCTTTCAAGTGTTTTTAAACAGTCTTTGTAGATTAAATTTTACTATTTCGTTAGTTTTGAGGAAATTTTGAAATATTTTGCAATGTTAAAAGGAAAATTGCTGTTGAAAAGGCAGTATAAAATAAATTCATTTCAATATGACCATATATTCCTAAAAAAATATTAGGCATAATATGAAATACTAGAAAGCCACTGCTCACTTCGTGAGCTAGATATTTTAAAAGTTACCCCTCCCTGGGGGAAGGGGGAGTTACTATAAATATAATATAAATCCAAATACAATAAATCAAAATAACAGGAGACGGAAGGAGATGGAGGCAGAAGGCAAGAACAAATGGCACCTGTATATCTAGGGTGGGTTAAATTAAAATAGATCTGCTCCTAGCAAGAATTCATACACAGAGGCGTTAGCTAGCTTACTTTCGCGTAGAAACTACTTCTTAATAGTCGTTTCTGGTAGCGGTGCATCGATTCCGCTAATAAAAAATTGTGGAAAATTTGACCTTTGACCCCTCCCACGATGTGGTCAGGTAAAGAAGGTGGATGCACAACGTTCATAGTGCAGGCAGAAGGCAGGGACAAATGGGTAGAGAAGGCATATACAAGCAGAGGAACAACAACAAAGCAACGGGAGAAATACCATAGCATCAGCTGTTCAATGTTTGGGTCCGGGACATTACATATAATGAATTATGATAGAGATGAACGAAAAAGCCAAAATATGGAAAATATGAATTTATACATGCCCCTCAATTGACCAATGTTTACCTAAAACATTAGCACGCAAAGTTTTAGAACAGTGCATACAAGTGTCACAGTCTGTGTCCGTCACGAGGCAAAAAGATACGGCACAACATAGAGCAAAGTTTGCGCGGGAAATTTTTTTAAAAAATATTACTTTGTATTTTTAATTATTACAAAAAAATATTTTAAAAAAAATTCCCGCGCTAACTTTTCTCTATGTTGTGCCGTATCTTTTTGCCTCGTGACGGACTCTGGTCACAGATATGAGATTTCACGAACATCCGCTCCGTAGTAATCACCCTGTATCTACATAACGCTATGTACTGTGACTCAAGCCTAGCATCTAGTTAATGAAGCGTTCAGGTCGTTCATTAATTTAGGGTAACCCGAATACCGAAGAAAGGAGAAAACGCGATTATTTTTAATTTAAATAGGTTTCTATGACTTAATGACGTTGGGTATGTCCCTATGTATATTTTTTAACTGACATTTTTGGACATGCGTCGAAGTATTTATGGGCCTTGAGGAACAGTGATATGAAATCTGGCACTGTTCTACATTTCTCCACTCAAACTCGTCACGGAACGGATTGGAAGTGAATTACAACATTACCTAATGCGAATCCGATATACATCCGATGTATCTTAATTGACAATTCCGTACGTAATATTCTAATGAGGTAGCTAGTCAACAAAAATAACAAAGCGACTAGAATTATTACATAATTATTTAATACATCTCTAATAATCTCTCACATTTCGCATATTTGAACTATCATAACTGTTGAAATGAATCACTCACATTTTTTACAAAATATTATAATATACTTACACTTTACACATCTCATATTAATTCCCATTTAAAATATACACATATGGGATGACTACTGCTAATAATCTGCCAAACGAGTATTGGTTATTTACATGATGATGTTACATTATCTCCTGATGATACTGATAATAAATAATAATGGTTTGATACAAAAATACCCACTTCCAAGAATCAAATATATCAACCTACTAATTTGTATATATTATTTGAAAGACGTTAACTGTCCACGGAATGCTTCCTTAGATGCCTCCCGCCGACCTTACTTAGCGAAGTCAACTACAACCTAATCTAACATAACTACAGTTTTAAGGGGTTCCCAACAAGCTCATCCACCCTACCCTCCATTCAAAACTCACCCTAAATTCATAATCCAATGTTATTATAATTAGTATTCAATACGTTATCCTCAATGAAAACAAGGAACCTTGATCAGAGCAAAAATGAGCTTAATAATAACTCTTTATCATTTATTTATCGATTCACCCATCTTATTTTTCCTGTGCTGTGCCTTTGTGGACAGCGCTGTTGCTCCAATTTTTTAGTTTATGTATTTTTTTCTTGCAAAATATCTTTATTGCGATGATTTTTTGCCCCATGTTGGTTGTGGGTTTAGATGCTATGAATTGAGATAATAAATAAATTAATAACAAAAAGGGGGAGAGCAGTGGGATAACAAAGACGATCATCTCAACTAATCGTAAGAGAGATGTCAAGATTTGTCTCATGTCATGTCATGTTGCATTTTTTCAGATCGTAAATATATAATGGCTAATAGAATGGCCGCGATTGTTGGTTAGTTTTCATATCCACGTTTGTTTAGCAGTTTAGCAAGCAGTACAGTTTATCTTGTCATATAGTCAGGCAAAAGCGTCAGTTCAAATCCAATGTAATGTACAAGTACAAAACACATAATATAAAACATCTAGTACGAGATGAGAATGAAATTATTTCAAATAATATTGTTTTGTTGATCTACTTTCTGGAAGAGATTATTTGCTAACAATTTTTGGAGCCCTCAGTTCATTGAGTTAGTATTTGGAATGAGCAATGCAACGGGGTGTGGCCATTACGTTATGCTCTTTCGACTGGAGTGACTGACTTGGACATACGGCATTCTATGAATTTTCTTGTTTGGAATGACGACAACCATAAATAAATGTAATTGCGATGTTGAAGAGGAAGAGTTTAATATACAATAAGATCGACATTCAAAATTCCATCGATTGGATATTGAATTCCCGACCGTCTCAAATTTTGCCGCACCTACTATGCCATACCTACTATGGTATGTATGTATGGTATTTTTGTATGGGTTATTTTGTATTATGTTAGGTTATGGCTATTAGGTTTTTTTTTCGTCGTCACGTTATATCTTATTCTAATACTCATACTTTCCTGATCAATTCCCTTTCCTTTCTGATTCTCAAGCCTACCTTTTGTGAGTCACTAATTGTGACCAACAAATTACTATTATTTCTTGTTGTTCATTATTGTTTGTTGTTGTTTTTCTTTGCGGAGGGACACCTCCCGCGCCCCACATTGGACTTCCCATCCCGTCTAACCATTTGCTTTTCTTGTCCGGGGGAACTCCCCGCGCCTTCCTTTGGGCTTCGCCACACAATTTGCTGCCTTTCTTTGGGTACCACTTCGCCCCATGCTTGCAATTCGGAATTGTACATATTTTCCGGTGAGTTCCCATTGTGATTCGTCTTGTTGCCACAGCCACAGGCAACGAATGCACATGATCAACATTGTGTGCGATAACTCTATGAAATTGTTTGCAATGACGGCCTGAAATTTTCTTTTCCTTATAATAGCTCAGCTATCTGATCTGATATTTGGTAAAATCCGGTTGTACTTGGTTGTTGGTAGTTACGCAAGATGGCGTTGTGTGGCCACGGCTCGCAGAATTATATATGGATTGATTTTTTGAAAATCAAAGATTTCTAACTCAGTTGGAGCTTTTCTGTGTTAAAAAAAGACCTTCGCGTGACCCAAGTTAGTGTTACCTGGATTTCCACAACTACCAAGAATTTACATAGAACTAGCCACATAAGTAGCATACTTCGCATGAGAAACTTTCTTCGTGAGTTTAGCATTCAATCCCCCATCCTCGTCCCCTTCGTTACGCCCTCGGAGCGTTACCCAGCAGCACCCACACCAATCACAGAATTAGATATAATATTGAAGTCAAATCCCGTAAAAACCTGGCGGGGCTATTAGGCAAAAAAGGGGCCATGTGAGACGCGGGTAATGAATGCATTTTTGCGTGCGCTGTGCCCCGGCGCTCGAACTAGCTCGGCGGGGAGGTTTTTACGGGAATTGACTTCTATAATACATAGTACCCCTTCCTCAGATCTTACTCTGTTGTGGCTACTAATTTCAATAAAATAGAGATCAGATTGCAAGTAATTAGTAAATGATGAAGTGATATGAGGTCGTCATGGATGACCCAGGTAACACTAAATTGGGTCAAATTCCCCCATTTGATGTCCCATCTAATTCCAATGTCTTTGAAAAAAATTGAATATGGTTACGGCCATACAAACAAACAGACACTCAGGAAATAGTATATACTGATCTTTGGTGCCAAGTGAGAGGCCAGCCAGAAGCAATAAACGATTCCACATATAGTTTGGCTTCACCTTTGGCAGACCCCTGCCCCTCTGTTTGGTGCCTGATTGTTTTTATGCGTGTTTGGAACTTGGAAGTTCGGGTGGTCAAATTGCCAATGTATGTTCATCATGTAAGAACGTACTACTTACCAATTGGTACAGCTATGCTACTACCAACGCTTCGCTCTTCCAAATATGCGGCTATAGTAGCTCAATTCCGATATAAATTACTAGACTTCTGCTTGTTACTGTTCAATAGATGGTCATCGTGTGGTAAATCTTTTTAATATCCATCCCATCCGCAATCAGCAATTCATCAGTCTCATTTTTTTAAACTACATTTTCACTTTTATGATTGCCATATTGCCAACCACTTTTTAGCTATCTACTTGGCAACTTGATTTGTCATGACAGGTATCTGGAAAACCTATTCATCTCTTGTTATCTTGAGGTTTTATATAATTAGGATAATTAAGTTGATAATTTAATGTCTAAGATATTATATATTTAAAACAATTATGTTTTTTAAATTTAATTATGTCATTATAATTGATATGATTATGTTCATTAGGTTCTAAGGGTATTCTGATGGTGTTATAGTTTGGAAATCTAGTAATATGTATTACCTGAAACTTGTTAACACTTGAATAAAGATTTAACTAACTAATTAACTAACTATCTTCTCTCCCCTGCTCGCTGCTCATCTCATCATATCATATTGCTCCACCTAGCACAATAATTACATTCCTCTCGTCCTCTCTTCCCTTCCAGTCAACTAGCCTTTCGAGCACCTACGTGAATAATATGCCTTTTTACCCGTAAAAACTAACTGGATTCGTTATTCGTTCGTATACTGGCCACAATGAAATAAAAACGGATGTAGGGTAGTTATTCGCAAACAAAGTCTTCGCATGCAAGTTGCTCGCATACAAATTCTTCGTCAACAAATTATTTGCAAATTCAAAATCTTCGCATGACAACTTTTTCAAATAAGCACTTATTTTGCATTGACATATTTCGCATGAGTAAAAGTTCAGGTATGATAATATTGATAACTTTGATACTAATATAAGAGTACTATGTATCTACATTACCGTTCGTTCCAATTGAGGATGTTAGACATTAAAAGTTCGAGCAGGCTCAGTAGTTCGGGGGAGGAGAAAATCTTGAAACCAGAGAACCCCCGTTCTTGTTCGAGAAAGCACACTGATAATATCATTGGAGACAAACATATATTTCTCCAGGTGCCACTGGAAAATCTGGAATAATTCTCCCAATTAAAATTAAATTGAAATCTGGCTCAATGGAAATGGTCATATCGGAGGATCTTAGAAAAACTGGGTAAACCTTTGGGGAAGTGACACTGACCTTCCAAGTAGACTGTCCGAAGCTTCCTTGTGTAATGCTTAATAATGTACCAAACTAAATGCATTATTTTAGTAAGAAAAAGCGTCCAAATCATTAGACATTAAAAATCGTCATCAGAAAGCAAGTAAACAAATAAAATAAGTATAAATATGCAAGAAATATTTGAGTTTCAATTCCAAATGACTAAAAATTGGAGTGCAAAAATTATGGGGTTGCAAAGCATTTGAAGTTGGAGAAAAATTTGTCATGCGAGGAATTTGTAGGTGAAAAAAGGAGGAATACGAAGATTGTGTTCAAAGAATTTATACATGCGAATAACTTGTATGCGAATAACTACCCGACTCCCCAATAAAAACTAGTGTGCAAATATTCTATAATGACACCCTAACCAATTGCTTGATCATATTATATTATCGCTTCATTTATCGAATGTAGGAATGTATCATCCATCATGAAACAAATGAAAAGTGATCTGTTCACTGAAAAAAGTGAAGCATGAGTGAGGCGGATTGTGTGTGAGCAACAGAAGGAAATGGTTTTGTAATATCGTATCGTGGTACAGATTACAGATAGTAATGTAATGTAAAACAGTGACAACTGACAAGGCATTGCATTGGCTACTGACTAATAAGCTTCTTGTTAGTTGGTTAGTGTGGTGGTAGCAGAATCTATCTATATAAAAAAAACTCAAATGAGATGATGGCAAAAAAAATTCTGCCTATGGTTACAATAAGTACGGCTTCTTTCCATCTCCTTCTAAGTCAATGGCTAGCATAGTCCATTGGCCAAGGTTACGTTACGTTACGCACACGGATCGAATCCAGGGCTGGGCAAATTTTTTTTTGCTTTTTTAAAAAGTGGCTTGGTGGCGTCTAGATTATGCATCCGGCCCCGGGAGAGGGGTCAAAGGTCAACGGAGTTGACACGGGCTACTAGTAGTTTATAATTAGGAATTGCTACCTCACCTCAATAATCTCCTTCAGGAGCTTCATCACCAATCGCCACACTCACATCCTCATCGGCATTATGGGAATACGCCTATATAGATATTGTCATTTGCATACATTTGATATTTATCTATAGATGAAATGGCTTTAAATTAGAAAATACGAACTACCGAGTGCTCCCTCTGTTAATTTATCATCGACTTATCATCAAGTATTCAATCATGCATAATATGATCAAATTCTCATTGTTCATGAATTTGGATTTGGATGGAAAATGATGAGATATGATGACTATAATTAATAATGTGATGGCGTCCGTAGATGATCGTTCAAAAGCGTCCTGATCCAATCCTTAGCGAATGTTGTGATACGTGCGATGCAATGGTCGTGATGGTGAATAGTAAGCAGGAAGAGCTTGAGCCACGCCAGCCGAGCCACCACCCCTTCACCAAGCGGTTTGCCCAATGTTCATAATAGTTCATATCATGCATCTCAAGATGGGAAAGTGTAATGAAGACAGAGACACTCACCTTTTTTGCCAATTGACATTGACATTGCAATGTTTGTTACTGATCACTGTAATCAAGTGATCAGGACATGGTTATTATGAAAGTGCTGTATTGGTGGTAGGGTTGTAATATGTTGTTCAGCTTAAACATGACATGTACTCCAAGCAGGATGGTGCGATTATCCAGTGCAACGGTTGATCAGTTTTAATAGAGGCAGTACTTAGAAGAATCGTGAACCCACCCTGTCGTCAGTAATCTTCTGGGATGGAAGCATGCTTGTTCTAGATCAACGAAAGAAGTGGAGTAGAGAAGTCACAGCCCACTTGTGTGGTGAATTGGTGAGTTGGTGAGTCTATTTAACTGGAGACACTTGCTGGACTTGTAAAAAGGGTTTTTCTTTTTCTCAAAATATGCCTTAAAGCTGAGGAGAAGTCGCCAGATACCAAATAGTTTTTCTTGACAAGAGAAAAAAATGGTTCAAGGGCGTTAGAAGGGCTTGTGAGTGCCGGAACTAAATTAGTGTGAACGAGCGACGTGGCTTAACGTGTACCTTAGTGACTGACAGATATTTTTCTCTCATTTCGATAGAAAGTGTTCCAGTGAAGGTACTAAAGTATACATACTTATTCATACTTGTGAATGAATACAACATGAGCTACCTCGAAGCTTTCAACTTTTCGAACCCTTTCGGGGTGACAAATTATGCTGGTTTCAACTTTCCACCACTTGGTAGGGGAGGAGCCCCACTGCAGCAACACCGCATTTCTCAAACTTTGTCTCCGGCAAGTACTGCTTATACAAGAACGGCAGATAATCAACTGCTGGTAAATCCAAGTCCACATAGTCCAGCAGCCCAAACCGCTGCCAGCATCTCCATTCCTGAATCCATTGTGCCAAATTACAATCCCAACTCACCTACAGACTACTATGGGAATCCTAATCAAAATTTCGCTAATCAGCAAGCTCCAATACCTCCGGAGTACCAGCAACAAAGGCAACAACTTCAGCCAGCGCAATCCCATCAGCCGCAGCAGGCCCTCGCACTGCATCTACGACCTCAAGTTGTACAGCCAATTCCAGAAGGGGGTGTCACTCCAAGTGATAACGGTGATGGATTCGACGTGATCATTCATGACACCGCCAGCGCTAGCGCAGAACAGTCTGAACCGATTGATCCCCAGCAGCAACGTGAGTTACAGCAAGAGCTGCTGCGTCAGCCGCCCTCCCAAATCCCCAGGAATAGGAGAAGAGGGAAGAACAGGAATCCACCCAGAGTTATTAATTACGCCCCGGTTCAACAAGTTCATTATGTGCCTCCAGTGGGGCTAGGGCCACACCATGTCTCATTCCACCCAAAACAAAGGTTTTCAGTCCATGATGTGATCGAGCACCATGATGGGGATGAGAAGACCCCGCTGAAAATTACGACCAACAGCGACAATGGTTACCTAGATGTGAACATTGACAGCGTTGGCGGGGCGAATGGCCAACTGAATCTTAATAATGCTCCAGCCATTAATAATAACGACCCTTTAGATAACGACAATGGCGGGCCCTCGTCAAGCGTTCCAAGTTTCAACAATCGCCAAAACGGTAACAATGTTCCAAGCTTCAAAATTCCACAGGGTAGCGGAAATGTCCCAACGCTTAATACCAACGCTCCCAACAGCCCAAATAGGGAAATCCCACAAAACAACAACCCTCACCAGTCAAACTTACAATTAGCAACCAATAGCGAGGCTCCCCCATTCCCGAATGGACTCCTGTCGGGACTAGGTGCGACTGATGCCAAGCATAATAAGAGAAATGATGAGTCACATGAAAAACTTCGTGTGACACCAATTCAAGGGCCAATCTTTGCAAAAGATGGGCACGTCCCTGTGGTCCCTCTCTACTCATACAACTCCGTGAAGAATGGAACTTACTATCAAATTCCGGTACGATCATTTTTTTTTTGCTAACCTTGATAAATTAAATTTTCATGAAACTCGCTTCAAACAATTATCCCTCGAGTCATTCATTTGACAAAAACCAAACAGATCTTATCACTGTAATCATTTACATTACATTTACATTCCGCGTGCAAGGAACAAAAAATTGAACCATAGTTCCAGGAAAACTCGAAATTTTACCCCTGAGTGAAAAATAAACTTGTCTACTACGACAGATGACGGTGATAGGTTGTAGGTGGTGCCCTGGAGTTTTGACTTTATCCAACTATATAGCAAATATTTAAAAAAAAAAATAGGTTGATTTATGGCTTGCTTATCTTTATTTACTCCTGGTCGTCTCGTCGTCTGCTTCAAGTGTTAGTGTCAGTATGCATGTATGTAGTGCCGATGACCGGAAGTGTTTTCTTTGCAAATAAAAGAATTTGTTACGGATAGTTAGTTGGGAATTCCGAAGACCGTCTAATGATGGTCTAGGTAGGTACCAAATTGGTACTACCAATACTACCAATACCAATATAATAATAATATGTCGTCATTATCGTATCTTCTGAAATCCAGACCCAGGGGCATTGTGCGACCACAATATGCAATTCGATGCTTGATTTACAGTTTTTTCAGACCGAAATACTCTTTTATACTGTGCTTTTATAGAAATGGATATTTCTATAAAATTGTGGCCTATGAAGCGAAGGAAAAGAGAGACTATAGATAGACAAAGCCATTCAGTCAGCGAGGCAGGCGAGGCTTAGGTAGTGTTGCTTTTCCTCTTTTCCTACACACTAGAGACACCCCTCTGCCAGTGAGTGAGTGCCAACTTACGGAATAAGTCCATTATTATTAAAAGTTGGGCAATTCTTTTCATTAGATGTGTTGCAGCTTCATGTTTCGATTTTGAAAACATTTTTAATATAACGCGAAAGAGATATATGAATGACATATTTTATTTCAATCAATAGGAGAATGTGTTGATGTGATCCGTCATTGTCATTATCGCATCATTATCCGCCACAATATCGGCTTTGATAGGAACCTATTGTTGCAGTTATATGTACATGCATCGATATAACTGTATATATTATTTAAATTTTCTCATTCACGCGATTAGTTCCATGCTAGAAACAAATCTCATTTGCATTCTTCCGGCAAACTATTTGATTCTTTTTTTTTGCTATTATCTTGAGTAATCAATAAAAAACATTCGTACACCCACCATGTGGTGAATTTGACTAATGGTGAGTCTCGTAATGTAATTACCATCGAATATCGAATTGAACAAAGAAAATGTTCGTTGAATTGAAAACTGTAGCCAAATAATCCAACGAGTTAGAGTATCACGGCGGGGCCCCAGCCCCCGGGTAAACCCGACCCCCGCCCCGGTGGGACTGGTCGGGTCGGGGGACCTTTGCCGGGGCTTGGGGTGGTCGGGTAATTTTTTGGACAACCGGGGCCCGGTGTTACCCGACGTCCCCCGGTCCACATTATTATTACTGGTATTAGATGTATTTAGATATGAATTTTATTTCTAAAATTTAAATTTTTAATAATTTTAAATAAGTTCGTATTGCTTTACAATTAATCTTAAATCTGCCTCAAATCATGAGTTATAATAATGGACGTATAATACATGGACACGACACCAAAAAATATTTTTGTGACGACGAGTTTGAAAGGGATTTGGAAAGTTTGCACGATGTATCAATGGAAACAGAAAAAATGAATGCATTTTAGCATACAGTTGCTATTACAATTTTTCATTGTTATAGTTAATATATAGTCCAAACAGCGATCAGCAGTGCACTTTTTACTATATACACAGGATAGGAAATGCAAGTGAAGTAAAGTGAAGTTTTCTGTGTTGTTTCACAGCCAATCACACGCTTCGTTGGGGATAGATACCGTCCATGTATAGTGGGAGCTGCAGACAAGGGCAGAAAACTTAACTTTACTCCACATGCATTTCCTATCCTGTGTATATAGTAAAAAGCGCACTGCTGATCTCTGTAGTTCAAAAAGTGTGTCTGTAACACAACAATTTCGCATTCGGTTTATCCACGGGGTGGGGCGGGGTTGGTCGGGGAACCGATTTGAAGGTAGACCATACAACCGGGACAGGGGTTGGTCGGGTTACTATTTTAGCTCCAGCGTGATACTGTACAGCGAGTGACCGGTGACCTTTAGAAGACGGAAGCAAAAGTGTTTCATATTTGCTCGAAATCATGAATCCCAAACCACAACTCTAACGAAAACCATGCCATCAGCTAAGGATTCGCAATTTGCAATCATAGTAGGACTATACTAGCTGCACCGCACCGCATGACATATAATACAGTGTACTCTCGGATTAGTCACTCTCGAAATAAGAAAAACCTCTTATTTAGCACACCAAAAATTCCCCCCTCGAGATTTGCCTTTAAATTCACCTCTAATTAATAACTCTCCAATTAGTCAAAAACTGACAATAGTCACAAAGAATTTTCTTCCCTTGGCTATATATTTCCCTCTCAATAGTCACAATTTAAGATGAGAGGTGCTGCAAAATATTCAACATTGCTCCCAACCTATCAATTTTGCTTTATGATGTAATATAAATGTATTTTGAGTTTCGATTTATACAATTTTGTACTAAGCAAAGTTCTTGGAGTACTAATACTAATACCAGTAATTCCAACATTATCCACTGGCGCGAAATTTGAAATTCACATTCAAAACTCGAAATAGTCATAATTGTGCTTAATCGGAAGTTTTCGGAATAAGAAAAACTCTTAATAGTCACAATAAATAAATTTCCCTTGGGGTGTGACTAATTCGAGAGTACACTGTAATATAACCTTGCATGGTTAATGGTTGGTGAATTGGGGTTGATGACAGACAGGTAGCGAATAGGCAAAAGTCATTCATCTTCTCCACTTCATGAGAATCGCCAGCAGTCTTAGTTTTAATCATAATGCTATAACCACAATTAAACGATAGACAGATATAGCAAGACTATAATATAATAATAGGGCTTGGCTTATGGTAATATAAGTAACGACAATTTATTTCGTATTGCTTTGGCCTGCAACTAATCGAATTTGGGTAAATTGACTCTTTTATATGACGACGTGCATCAGCGTTCCCGTTCAGTATCCCTACACAGGGAATTAGGAATTTTAGTACCGCAAAAGCCTATTACTACATATATAGTACATTATATAGCCTATATAGTACATAGTTTTAATTACTAAATTTAAATTAACAAATTCATATAATGTTTATGCTTGTATTCATCTACATCTGTGCTGTGCTAATTAAATTTGCGATGATTATTAGATTATTTATATACATTGTTGATTGTTGGATGGTCCGAGTGTCCGTGTGTTTTGATAGCGCTGTCGGCAATCGAGTAGCTAAGAAAAATAAACACCCCTATTGTACTACATACATTTGGAAACCGGAAATATCATAAATCATGCCATATGTATTTAGCATATGTGCTGTGATCTGTGATAATAGTAACAGGGACAGGGGAAACTTTACTACTTTTCGTATGAACTGGCTGATAGACATCAATCGGGTTTAGTCATGCCTGGAACTAGAGATAATGTAGATACCAGAAATAATGAAACCGGAACTACCTTAGTTACTAATTGTATGTCACTGTGTCTAGGAGAGGCATTGAAATGAGTTCAGGATAGATCAGATTGGTGATGATGACTGGTCCATATAAATATAATGACCAACATTCTTTATATCGATATTATTATCTTGACATGAGTCATGATTTCATTGATGTCATCATGCTGACGAGTCATCCTAACCCCAACAAGTCATCGAATTTATAAATATTTTACTTGCGAAACAAAGAATGTTTATTTTTGACTGTTTATCCAGCCAGCATTGAATACTGTGCTTCTTTTCTAATGAAAATGGAAAACTGAGATGAATTTAATGGAATGAGTAAACAATGGAGTTATGCTGAGTGAGGGATGACTGAAGACGGAATAGAAGGAATGGGTTTTATGATACAGGATAGGGTATGATAACAATAGTTTTTTATTTAAGCTAGCTTGCGCTTTATAAAAATGTCCTGGATCTTATAATGAACTCTTGAGGAATAGGATCATATATTATTCATCTTGTTATATGATGGGAGTCCCATCATGGGACGCGCCCAGTTTATTGAATAGGAATAGTAGAGATACGGTGATGAAGGCGAACGAGACTGAACGTCAGGCCGTATTTCATGATTCGTTTTAGAAAATAAATTCTTTGTGTTATACAGTTGGACTGAACTGCAAACTACTACACAGTGTGTAATCCAAAGTGTGTAGTACACACTTTGGATTACTTTGGATTTGTGGTTGGATTACTTAGATTTACTTTTAGCACGAGATTTATAATGAATGAATGAACAAAAGTGCAATGCGGCTCATTGAATTCCCATAAACTATCTTCAACTGACTGTTTGAATGATCATGATCTTCTAAACTTGACTTGTTATGTTCATGTAAGTAATTTTCACATTAAATTATGTTCAGTTCTGAATACAAAAGATTATACCTAGTGTGTATACTCCCGACGCGACACCCTATGATATTTTTATACTTTTTATACATATTTTACATTAATATTACAGGTTAGTGCCGTTAGTTAGGTTAGCCTATAAGTATTTTAGGTTCTGATCAGTTAAGTCAAGTCTTATTATTATATTTATTCTAAGCATAAATAAAGCAGCCATAGAGTTATACTGTATACCTTTCATTTTTTTTACAGTATATACCAAAAGGGGAAAAAATGAATTCGAGTTTCTCTTCCTTGTTGGAATGTTGATCTCATCTCCCCAGTCGGGGAGTTTTGTCCAGGTTAGTGTTTGCCATTTCCGGATTGTCGCAAGATTCATATCATGCAGTACTGGTATTCCAACAACCAAGGAAATGGCGAATATGATGTGGACTTAAATATAATGTCAGAGGCCTTATAAACACCAAACGGTATTAACATGGGTAGGATATCGATTGGCATCATCACCTCCTATCCTGCAGTGTATGGGCGTTTGTCTTGCCAAGGACATTATTACTGCCCTGACATTACATAAGTTAAAGTGGTAATAATTATGTACTACCATATTGCTAGCAACTGTCATACCATTTTTGAAATATTGCTGGCCAAACTGCCCATATAGCTAGCATAATGTCAATAATGATAAGATAGCTAGAAAGCACAATTGGCACTGACGAACAAAATATGAAGTCAATGGAATATGTAAATATTTTATATTTTTCGACAATCGGGACTTGTTAAGAAAGTAAGAGAACCGGGTGGAAGATCTCTTAACCCAACATATAACCAGGAGACCAGGTGTATGCTCGATTCCTCCTCTCTCCTAATATTTTGTTGGAAGTAACAGTCTGATGCTGAATGCTCATTGGCCATGCTCCTTCTTCAGTAAATCTTGAGTAAAGTGTGAAAAAGCTTACCTCATTCATAATTTAGACTCGATTCAACACACCTTTAAAAGAATGTGAAGCAACTTTCCTTGGACTTAATGGCAAGGATATTGAGGATATCAGGGAATCAAGATAATCAAGAAATCACCCACCTAGGCAGTAACCAAACCAGCCCGCAAGCACCAGTTAGCTATTGGATTGGATTAGTGGTCCTATTACGGACCACTTATAATAATACTCTCTCGGATGCATTAGTTCTAGCCCTAGCACCTGTGTTTCATTCATGCCATTTATTTATGCCAGTGTCCGTCTAATCCATCTTCGACTTCGAGATGATATGAGTCAGCATTATTCATTATCATAGCCCATCCAGTCATTTGTTAATAACTTTGCTCACCACTCATCACGAACTCGACTTTTAAAAGTTATCGTAAATCTACCTTGAAGAGTAAACAACACATTTTAGTTTAAACAGCATTTTTTGGGAAACAAAATGCGAACCAAACGGATTGTTTCTTCTCTTGGGGCTATAATTATAATTACACGCGGAGGCAGTATATATTATAGCACTCCCACTCCAACTAGTCCCACCCCACTCTTCGTGTAATTTGCACCTGCTGCGTAGAACGTGTACTTACGATTAGGTATTTACTACTATGCATGCCATTATAAGATCTGCTACTTCATCAGTCCTTTACTATAGGCATGCTTTTTGCAGTCTTAATTTAAAATCTCAAGTTTAATTGGAAAATATGCCTATCAACGGATCACTTACTATTCGTCAGCTTAAATACCTGCACAACGAGCTAATTGCATATGCAATGAATAATGGTAATGAGGAGCATGCGGGCTCTTATCTTATGATTATTGGTACTTTGGGCTTGGGAGGGAGTACCTGGTAAGAAGCATCAAGAGTCACTCTTCTGAACAGTCTGAAGTTCAGACTCTGAACCTGAACTGAAGCCTGAAGAAGACTCATATCGTAGGTGTATGGCCTTCTTGACCCAGCAGAAGCAACTCCGCCACCTTTCATGATTCATGATGATGATTTGATGATGTGATGATGAACTCATATTGCCTATTATTACTATTAATTAGGTATATACCTACATACATATGCAGTAGCGTTCCTAGGAGGTGCGCAAGCCGCACCGGGTGCAAAAAGCTAGGGGAGTGCCAAAATTCCGAGCGAAGCGAGGCTTTTTGGGAAACTTAAAGTACTCTTTTGAAATAGAAAAATAAAAATGAGCATTCATATGGAATATAAACTTAAACTGTTACTTCAACGGGAAGAATAGAAAATGTAATTACTTAGACAGGTCAACATATATTTTACCGTAGATTAGACCTCCAGCAAAACGCGCCCGGCTAAAACGTCTACAATCCAGAAGACCTACGGACATAAGATAAGACGCAGG